>VDFB02025357.1:0-58039 GCA_007258455.2 Sequoia sempervirens
GTTCATATTTTGGAGTGTGCAATGGACAATGGGACTTGGTGTAGGTGAAACACTAGACATGAGTTCCTTATTGGATGGACAAGATAATGGTTGTTGTTGTTCGAAGGAGGAACATTCATGAATGAGGGTAGAAAGACCAATAGGATATGATGGAGGAATTGTAATGGGGTCGATAGTGGGTGACATGGGATCATTGGGATCTTGATTAGAATTGTGTTCACTTAGATCCAAGTTATTTGTTTGATCTTCTATGTGTGCTTGGGAGGCACTTGTCTCATCAAGGGAAGTGAATGTTGATGGATCATGGATAGGACTAGGTGGAGGTGAATTTGGAATATCTTTCTCATGGATGGGTATAGGATCAAGTTGCTCTTGGATAGGCTCTTCATCATTATGGATATCATCGTGATCATAAAAATGATATAGATTATGGATGGGTTGGATGAAAATGATTTGATCTTGATTAGGACTAGGGCTTGATGTTTCCACATGCTTGGGAGTAGACTCTTGAAATAACTCTTGTGTTGCTTGAATGGAAGTGGAAGGGGATTTCTCATGGAGAGACTTGACATGTTATTGATGGTCAACATAGGAGCATGAAAGAGGGTGACTTGGACTTATGAAGGGAGACTCTTAAATTGGCTCAAGGGGTTGTGGATGACATGGTTGAATTGAAGGACTTGGCATGATGTTTGAGGACTCTTTTGTATGTTCAAGTATATGTGTTGAATGACATGGAGACAATTGATTCCTTGCTTGTAGCCCTTGGGTCACATCCTTTATATAGCTGGATGGGTGGATTTAGATAATGCCATCAATTTGTTTTTTAAATATCTAAATGTAGGGCATTGATTTGATGGAGGATTAGATGATGATGGGGGTAATGAAGAGTTTGATTGGTTAGAAGGTAAAGAGGCCAATGAATTAGGACTTGGACATGGTGGCTTATGGATAGGCATTTGATTGGATAGTGGTAAGGGTACATGAACTAGATTGGTGTTCCCCTTGTCAAAGGTGGCATTAAGACTTAAGGCTCTTGATTTTGTTGCCAAGGTGGACTTGGGATCCTATGTTCTTGTGATATGGGTGGATATGTTGATGTGGCATTGTCATGATAGGTAGATGTGTTAGGTTGGCATGATGATGAAGGTGACACATATGATTGTGGTTGAATGTGTTGAGGTTGAAATGGTGTTTGGACTTGTGATATGATTTTTTGTTGTAATGGTGATTGAGGGGTTGTATAGGATAATGATTGTTGAGAGGTGGATTGGTATGGATAAGGTTTGACATTAGAAGACATGTGATAGGTTGATGAAGGGGTAACATGATACATGGATGAATGAGGTTGATATGATGATGTAGGTGACACATATGATTGATGTGAAATTTGTTGATGTGGTGATTGGACTTGATGATGTGCTTGTTGGATTTGACAAGTGGCCATGAGGTATTGGATTTGAGCTATGAGTTGTTGCATTTGAGGTGATTGATTGGTTTGAAGTTTTTGGATCATGTCATGGAATCTGTGAGTGATTTGTTGGGGTAAAGGTGCTTGACTTGTTTTAGCCACGTGAAGCATGTGAACAAGCTCTTGTGCTACGTCTTCCAATGTTCTCATGCTGTAAAATGATGTTGATTGGATTAAAGAAATGATGATGTTTAGGATATGATGTGGAATGGAAAGATTGTATGATTTGGATGATGTGGCAAGGGTTTACTAGAAGTTTGACTTGGGCACTATCAAACACAATATTTCACATATAAATGCTTGAACACACACACCAAACACAATTATAAATTTTTCTTTGAAGATTAGATGTTATGATTAAGTAAACACTTGAATACACAACAACAAGCCCTATGACTAGTCAAGTGGGGTATCGCCAATCAGGTCTCAAGCTAGTCTGCACAAGGTTGACTAAGGATGACTTGAAAGCAAAATCCTGCCACACAGCTAGTAGAAAGGGGTAACCCACCCTTCACCTTCACTTCCCAAAGGTATAAATTTCTTTGGGGCTTAGCCAAGAGTGACAAGATTTTAACTCCCAAACAAGCATGTCTTTTGATTCACGCTTCAATTGAGGTCATCCCCAGGGGTGATGAAATCCCCTAGCAAGCATCCTAGGAAGGGTTTGACAAAAGCAAACCAAGTGAGGTGTTTGTGATCACACACACACTTGATTCACACTCACAGTGATTAATTTCCTTTTAGAAAATTGAAATGTGTGTAAAGAAATTCAAACACTTGTTCTTTTTAACCCCAAATCAAGATGTGTGATTGAAGATAATTGTTAATTTTGGCCTCGATTTTTGATATGTGATTGAAAACAAGATTTGTTTTAAGAGCCCAAATCCAAATGTGTGACAAACAATGATTAAGAGGTGAAAGATTAAACGAGTGCACCTGAAAGTTTTCGCTTTCCAATCTTCTATCTATGACTGATATTGCTGCTACTATAGCTCCTTATGATCACCTACAAGATGAAAAAAATGATATTATAATGCAACCAAAAAAAAATAAGCTCATCAGAAAATTGCAATTTCAGATACATGTTTTTGACATAGCCGAATTAGATTTTGTTATTTGACAATTTTATTGATCTGAAAAATAAAAACTTAAAGAAGAGATCCTTATTAATTTTCTAAGAGCTTTCCAAAAATATAAAGAAGTCAAAAAAATTCCCTATTTTTCCCCCAGAAACATGAATTTGTGAAAACCATACAAAAAATGAAGATTGGATTTTTTTGCATTGTATTTGACCTCCAAATTAAATCTATAAAACATAGAACCCCATTAGAATTTAAATATTTTCCAAAAATATAAAAATTTCTAAAAAATTCGTCGATTTGAGTCCAAAAAATCAATTTTATAAAAATAATTAAAATCAAAATAACTTCCACAAAAATAATGATAAACCCTGAATTTTTTTACCATAGCCTCTTGAGATGATTTAAAAGTCTCTATAAAAATATTGTTGAAAAATTCATAGTTGTGTAGAAGATATAAAGAAATTTGTAAAACCTATGATTTTGTCCAAAAATTGACAAATCTGCAACAAAAGGTCAATAAAACCTGCAAAAGGCAAGCTAGATCAAAGGATTCACATTGGGTTCACCAAATGTATCTATGGAAATTTAGATGGGTTAGATTATTAAATAATAAACATCAAAATCCAATGAAATATCAAAGCACAAAGGAAATATAATGAAAATAAAAGGAGTAATACTACCAAAAATCTTCATCTTCCATGGTTCACCTTTGTTACACCTTCTAGTTTGCAGCAAGTCAATGAGGCCCTCAGATTTCAAATTGAGCAACCTATAATAATGCCAAAACCCTATGCAAATGTTGAAGGATTTGATAAAATTATGCCTATGTCTATGACAATATGATAAATGAAAATAATGACTATCAATGTTAAAATGACTATAATGCCTATATTAAAAATGATGAGGTCCTAAAATTATGAGCAAAATTGTCTTTTATAGAAAACACAATTTCGAGTGGACGGATGAGATTAAATTCTAAGAAAGACCTAGAATGAGAGGTCTAGATTAAACCTGGGAATCTCTAATTAGGGTTAGGGCAAATTCATTAATCGAACGGTCAAGATAAAACCTTAGATAAATGGATTGACGGTGGAGAATAAATGAAATAAATTAATTAAAAAACCAAGATTCGAAAATGAAGAAGATAAAGATTTCCTAATTTGTGAGATTTGAAAAATCAAGAACAGAAGAATTGGATTGAAGATCATATTTGGAAAATCAAGAATCTGCCCGATTACTTGATTTTTGGAAGCTTAATTACTATTTTGAATTAAATTAATTCAAAATATGGATATTGTGAGACAATAAGTAATCTTTTTTAGATTATTTACCAAAATGGACTGACAGTTAAGAAAGTGATGACATTTTAAATACTTTCATTTATTTAAAATGAGAGGAATATTAATTTTGACAATTAAATAATTAAAGATAATTATTTAATTTAGCAGATAAGATTAATTAATTAAATAAATTAATCAATTTATTTAATTAAGACAATTAGTGACATTAAATAAATAAATTAAACTTATTTATTTAATAATCAGAAAGAAATATATGACGAAGGGCAATTAAATAAATTAAGAAATTTATTTAATTAAAGGAAAACTTAGACAATTAATGACGTATTTAATAAATAAATAAAAAAAAATTATTTAATAATCATGAAGAATAAAAGGACATGAATTATTAATTAAATAATTATGAATTATTTAATCAATAGAATGTGGACCAAGGACATAATTAAATGTCATAATTATGCTAGGGCAAAAGTGGTAAAAATGAAGCTTGCAGGCCTAGGTCATTTTTAGGTTTCTACACTAGGCAGAGGGGCCAATCACCTTCACAATTATCAAGACATAAGTTGCAACTAATGCAATAGACAACCACTGATACCAAGTCAAAATCAAAATAGAACATTTTGAGGATTCCGCGATTACAAACACATTAGGGTTTATCTGTAAAACCTTAATATCACCCAAGAATAGAAATAATTCATTTTTGGGGATGTCCAACACTTTCTCGGCCTACAAAACACATGACTAGAATGCTCTTGAAAAACCCATCACGAATCTACCACTCAATTTTCCATCAATACCACTACTCTCTCATCCATCTTCTATCATCATGCCAACAAACTCGTTTGTCTAACTTTCCCTTTTGACATCAATGACAACTATATGCACTTCAACACAAGATCGACACACTTCTCCTCTAACCTTCTTTTGACATCAATGACAACATATTCCAACAATCTAATCCTATTCCTCACCTTTCCTATATAAGCAAGGCTTCATATGTACATTCCATATTCATTTTGGAATTCTTGCATCTTTAATCATAACATGATATTTTCACCATTTCTCTTGTGGAAGTTATTTTTTCTTGTAGGTGATCCTAGGGTGTTGAGGAGTTCACCATAAAATCCTACAATCACAAGGAGTTGAATTAGGATACTTCATAAATAAAATATTTTGTCAAATACTAGGTTGCAAGTTTCCTATAAACACTCTTTAGATGTCAATCTCGGGAAGACTTTAGGAAGTTTATGAATAAAGCGATTAATATCATGTGATGTAGTTTTTTATCTTCTCCTTAGGCCCTTGTTTATAATGAACTAATTCTATTGATGTAATTTTAGGACCAATTATTTCTTGAAAATGTTGGAGAAATGTACTACAAGTTGTGTGAATGAATTGATTGAGTTATTTGGCAATGATCAAAGTCATTCTAAGGCCATATATTTTAATGTTTGAGGGAAGATTTTTTCTAAGATCGCATCTTAAAAAATGAAATTAGTTCATAATTCAATAAAATCTAACACATGGTTGTATCACCCTTACCAAATTATACTTTTCAAATAGGGGTATCTCAATATTTTGAGATATGGGTGCTTTGAGAATGTTAATGAAAAAGGATTACATGTAAGGTATTGCAAAGGTTTACCATATTGATTTTGGTTTAATGTTAAAATTTATTGTTGAAGCGATGTCACATCTTTCAAAAGTTTGTTTATGATTGGATCATTGAGTGACATGTTTTGAGAGTTTGTTGAATATGGTGGGCTAGAATGAGTGACCAATGGGTACTATGTTGCATGTTTAGGAGGAATGATGAGCATGAAAGTATTATGAGTAAGATTACAAAAATATATGTATTCACATTAGGAATCCCTAAGATTGGATTTAGTCCATTGGTATATTGTATGGTTTATGCCATGATTGGAGGTGTAAATGTGGGAATAGAAGGTATGGTTATTGGAGAGGAAACTTATTTTCCTCGATTTTGATAATTTTTGAATTCTTCAGTACAACTAGGTTCCATTGGGATGTTAGTATTATCTACTATGTGAACTAGACTACATAATACTTCTATTCCTTGAGCATCATTTATCAACTTCCTAATTTTTCCGCAATAGGTATTGTCTCTCCAGCTAACATTTCAGTACATAGATAGTCTTTATGACCTTTTTCTAAATCCTTATCAAAATTATTTTAGCTTATCATTAGGAACATGGGAAATAATAGCCTCCAAGTCCACATGATTGTTATCTTGTGAGGAAGTCATAGGTAATTTTTCGTTAGGGATGGAATCCAAAATGGATTGGGTTGAAGTCACACCTTGTATCAAAGAGTTAGAAGACTGAGGCTCCACAATGGATGTGGTTATAATGTGGGAAGCCATAAGTGTGAAACTACATCTCATAGGGATATTAGTACTAGGACACTAGCTCGTGAAGCTAGTATGAGTTTCATAATACTTAGGTAAGCCTACTATGTAAGGAAAGGTATAGGATAGTCACAACAAACCAAATGGAGTGCAAAATCAAAAAGCACAAAAACACAAAAAAGACTTGTGATAAAAATCAAGGTGAAATTTGATAGGTCTAAGGAATGATGCACCCTAGACTGGTATTTTTACTAAATTCAAATTTTTGATGCATTTTATAGTGTTTGTATATCATATTTTGTTAAGTCATGTAGATCTGACAAAAAATAAATTTCTAGAAATTAACAAAATTGTGATTTTTCTATGTGAAATACAATTTTAAGCAATAAATATGACCTAAAATGAAATTTTTAGATTGTAAAGTACAAAAATTGACTGGTCCTAACTTGAAAAATCTGAAAAATTGGCATCTCTCAATGTTTTTGCAACAATAACAATGCAGTTTACTATTTTTTCACTATATACATACATCTAAATTAATGTTCTAAACAATTTCAGAGTTGGTATTCCCTAATGTACGTTTACTAATACAAGTATGAGGGTATGTGCAGGATCATGATGGGCCAAAAAGTGGCGATATGTATGTGGATGACAACTTCTTTTTACCCAAAATTGATGAAACGAAAAGGGTTTTTAAAGGATATTCTAAGCTTTCCACCAATATAAATTATGCTTTACTTTGAATTTAATAAGAAATTGTTATTAATTTTCTATTTGAATTATGACTAAAGTCTTGATTGATAGGCTAATTAAAAAATATTTATAGCTTTCAAACAGTATCACATTTCTTGAATCCAAAACATTTGTCACATTCTATGCTTTGTATACTATAGGATTAAAAAAAAAATCATGAATTTTTTACCAAGTTAAGGTGGTCAAACATGTGAGTTTTTATATTTTTTAAAAATTTTAATAAAAAATTCATAATTAATTATTTACTTGGAAATAAATTACAAAAAAATATGCATCACATCGATACACGAGCCCTCTTAATGTAGGGAGGGGGGACACAAAACCCTCTCAACTGACTTAATTTCAACATAAACATTAATTCTCAATTCACTAGGTATGTGCAAGATCATGATGGGCCAAAAAGTGGTGATATGATGGGTATGTGTAGGGTATGTGGTTGACTACTTTTTTTTTACCCAAAATTGGTGAGACAAAAAGGGTTTTTAAAGGAGGTTCTCAACTTTCCACCAATATAAATTATGCTTCACTTTGTATTTAATAAATAATTATTATTCATTTTCTATTTTAATAACAACTAAAGTCCTAATTGATAAGCTGATTGAAAAACATTTATAGCTTTCAAACAGTATCATGTTTTTTTAATCTGAAACATACATCACATTCTATGATTCACATATTATAGTATTAAAAAAAATTGAATTTCACGAAGTTTTTACCAAGTTAAGGTGGTCAGACATACAAGTTTTTATATTTTTAAAAAGTTGTAATAAAAAATTCATAATTTAAAATTATTTACTTGAAAAAAAATTACAAAAATATATGCATCACATTGGTACATAAGTCCTCTACTTATATCTAAAATATTACAAAAAAATATTATCATTTTATTGTAGTTATGGTGGTCAAAGAGACACCTACTTATTTTTTCCCTAAAATTTAAGTACTACTGCATTGAAATTTCAAATTTTCACTAAATAGATTTTTTTTTTAAATAAACCTAGTAGTTTAGAAACTACATTCAATTTGCTATAGATTCTATTCTTACATATTTTTGAAATAATATAGATAACTTATTCAAATTTTTACATCTAGTTTCCTAACACTTATTCTTTTGAATTTTTTTCCACTTAACAGCCTATTTTTTCCATAATGTTCCTACATATACCCCACTGTGAATTTCAGCAGAAGTATGAAAGAAAGTGCAACATGCAAACTTACATTAAAATGAAAAATTTGTAATTACAAACTAAGCAAGTCTCATTGAGACTATGGGTACCACATATGCCCTTTACAACATCATAGAATTCATTACAAAAAATATGCAACATTCCATATAATTTCATGTGCTTCTCAAGCACTACAACTAGCCCACATGCACACTATGTCACTCCTCAACAATGGCTACAATAAACTTATTGAAGCCTTCACACTTTGTTGCAATTTATCCTCAAAGAAAATCCATGCCCAAGTTGTGAGCTTCTTGCACTTTGAAAACTAACTTCAAGATGCAAATGAATTATCTTTTATTACCAACTTTCCAAATCCGCCGAAATGAAATAAAATTCAATTTCCCATTTCAAACTCAAAAATCATCCTTCCAAAAAATCCATGCCCAAAAGGAGATAATTTCTAAATTAAAATTCAAAAAAATAAAAAATCAAACTTCTCACTTGTGCAAGGAACTAGTCTCACACACTTTACCAATAGTTTCCAAAATTGAACTCACTCATCAAAGTTACCAATTTGATCACCTAGGTGGCCATTTTGATAGTCCCTATTTTTTAGGGATCTGTGGTAGTTGAAATTTTATTTCAAATTCAAATCTCAATAATTTTTTTTAACTTGCAAAAAAGTCAAATTTTGAATTTTTCACTTCCATTTCATTTGCAACACCTTCTTTTTTAGGCATAATCATTCAACATGAAATTTTAATGTAATTTAATTTCAAATTACATTATTCCAATAATTACAAATATTTGCGGTAACCATTTATTGAAAACTAGACAAAATTCAATTTTTTTTTTTGGTTGATGTAGGATTGCATGAGCCCATGGATGCTCTTACATCACCTCTACTTGTATCTAAAATATTATAAAAAAATATTATCATTTTATTGTGGTTAGGGTGGTTAGATACACACCTACTTATTTTTTCCCTAAAATTTAAGTACTACTACATTGAAATTTCAAATTTTCACCAACTAGATTTTTTTTAAATAAACCTAGTAATTTAGAAACTATATTCAATTTTCTATAGCTTCTATTCTTACATATTTTTCAAACAATATAGATAACTTATTCAAATTTTTATGTCAAGTTGCCTAACTCTGATTTTTCTAAAAAATTCCACTTAAGGGCCTATTTTTTTCATGATGATCCTCCACGTACCAATGAACTAGATCTACTTTACAATGAATTAAATTAACCCTAGACATGTCTTTTGGATACAAAATACAATGCAATTTTTATTTATTTTTAATACTTTTTTTATGATGAATATGGAAGCCTAAATGGTGAATGCAAATAACTTAAGATCACACTCAGATTTAAAATGATTAATTTCATATTTCAGAAGATCTAAAGTGTTTGAAATAGTTAGGTTCACCCAAATGTTTGGTTGGGAAAATGGATCAAGGGTATAAACCACTCTTCCCAATTGTTTAGTGGATTAAAAGTGATCACAAATACCTACTTAGCTACAAACCTTGATGGAAGATATAGAATGGTGGATCAAGGTTTGAATCCACTGATTTTTGTGTTGTGTTCATTTGGATGATTGTTAATTGATTGATTTTGAGAATGCAATGATCTAACTATGTAAACTAGATGAAAATCCAAGTCTATTATGATTTTTAAGTAATTGAATATAGAAATTTAGAAATAGATTCCAAAAAGGCATAAGCCAGACATAGAAGAATTTGGGGTTGAAATATGGTGCAAAACTAGCTAGTTTGGAGTGCATTAAACCTTAGAATGTCCTCTTGTTTTATGAGATCTGAAAACATATGCCTAAGGTCGCTAGTTTGTAGCTCCCGTCCTTTTGGGGTCACTTTTAGAATTTCATGTGTTGATGAGAAAAGCTAGCTTTTATGTCTTAACAACTTGTATGGCTTGAATGCACATGAATGAGAAATTGGTCCTTAATCTTCCTCCACTTTTCTTCAAATATAAAACATGCACACATGAAAGAGGGGGAAGTTTTATTCTGTATAGGATACCTTGGTTTTGTTCATCATGTTATTTTGATTATTCCCTTGATTATTATTGGAGCTAGGATTAGTGGTAGATGGACTAGGACCTTGGGAATGGTTAAGAAAGTAATTTTCACACATATAAAGTTGAAAATTAGGTGAAGAGGATTGCTTCTCCTCCACATCTACATCACCTCTATCAATAAGATATTGGATTTCATTCTTAAGTTTCATGAAACTTATTAGTGGAATGTCCCTTAATCCTATGATAATCACAATATTCTTTATCTTTGATCCATGTAGGGTTTGGTTTGGACTCATCAAATGGTTGAGTTATTGGGAACATGACAATGTTTGATTGAACCAACTTGCATAAAACATCTATAGGCTCTCCAAGAGGAGTGAAGTTACATTTAGAGTGTTTTTGGTTTTTTGATCAAGGTACACCTTAAGGGACCAATATGGTTTTTGTATTAGGATAGGTGGTTGTGGTTTGATTGATACTCAATGTGTTGGAAACTTGGATATTCTTAGTATCAATGACACCATCATTCACAATTTTTTTAATTTTTATTCCAAAATTGAGGTTTTTCACAAGATGTTTCCTCTTTATTTCTAGTAAAATTGACCAAACATTTAGCTATAAGTTCCTTCTTAATAGTGACAATGTGATCTATAATCTCATCAAATGAGGATGCATAATGTATGTGTAAATGGAAGTCCATTTCTTTATTTATTTTTTGTACAAATAGATTGACCAATTATTTTACAGTAAGGGCCATTGAAGATGGCTAGCAAGATCTCTTTTTCTTTAGTTAGTTATCAAAGCTTTCTCCATTACATTGTTTATTAGTACAAAGTTCTAACATGGTAACTTTATGTACTACATTTTAGGAGAATGACTTACAAAAAAATTTGATAGCTCTATGAAGGTAGTGATCGACCCATGAGGAAGGTGTAAGAACAATTTCAAGGCTTGACCACCCATGCTATGAGGTAACAAGTGAAGGAGATAGTTTTCATTATAATAAACCTATTGAAAAGCCATGAGGAACTCTTTAACATAATCAAAAGGATCACCTTTCCCTTTATATTTATCAAATTTGGTAATTTAAAAGTGTTGGCAGAAAGGTACTATTGAAATGAAATGATGAGAAGGATATGGGCACAATTATTCAAACTTCAATAATTTCTTGGTGTTTTCATCTTGCAAATATTTCAATTTGAATTTCTTGTCTTGCAATAAATGTTTAAGGAACAATGATGATTAAGTAGCAATTAGATTAGAGATTGAAGGATTGAGTTGTTAATTGTGAGGAGGTGGAGAAAGATTTGATTGATTCTAAGGTGGATTGAAGTATGATTGTTGTGAAATTTGGGTGAGGTATGAGGGATTTTGTGGAACACTAAAATAAGGTGGATTTTATTGATGATTATAATATGACGTATTTTGAGGGATATATATATGTTGGGAAAGATATGATAAGGTTTGTGGTTGAGTGGTATATTGACCTTGCAATATAGTTTAATTATGCGAGACTACAAGAGCATGTAAAGTTTGAGATGGCACCATTAAGGTGGATTGTGGAATATTAGAGGATTGGGGAATATGAATAGATTATGGTATATAAGTAGAAGATGGTAGGGAGTTGTGAGAAGTATGAAATACTAGTTGAGATGAATGTGATTGAATCAATATGAGAGTAATATGATAAGGTTTATGTTGATGAAAATTTTACTCGCAGCAATAGGGTGAATAAATTCTTCACAAATAAACCACAAAGAGCCTATCCTACTTGAAAGATATGGAACAAAGACAATCTAAAAGGGAATTTTGCTTTAGCAGGAAATAATTGGCTCAGTTCAATCCCAAGTCTCTGATAATTAGGTCTTGATTGTACTAAGTTTTCTCTCAGGTATAATATGATATTGTTGTTAACCTCAAAGGGAATATGGTTAATTAAAATTATATATATCAAACATGGAGTTTGAATTTGGAACTTAAGAATAAATGTATCATGAAATCAGAAGATTTTAAACAATATTTCATGAAAATCAACAATTTCTTTGCTATCACTTAAGTAGATTTAGCATTAAGCATTCAACAATTTCATAGAAAATGAAATATTTTCAATCAATTTACATCCATTCACTTATTGTTTGAAAAATTTTCAAGGAATTTAAACATCTATTATAAAATAAATCATAAAATACTAAAAAATTAAAATTTTCTCCCAGTGATTCTCCATGCATGCCCCAAAGAATAAACTAAAATAGAGAAAACTAATTTATACTTCACCAAATTGCTTCACAGCTACATATAAAATGGTGTAAACTTTTAAAGAGAGGGGTTTTAGTTTGGACACCAAGTAGGTTATGCATGTACCCTTAAATAGTGCAACACAGTCTTGTTTGGTTGAACTAACAAAACTAGCTAAAAAAGATTCATGAGATAAGTAGCTATCTAATTGGCTCTAATATTAATGTCTATGTGTGCATAAAAATTTTTACAATGGAATGATTTAGAAAATAGGGAAAAAGAAAAAAATTTAAAGAAGTTTTGGCTCTTCCAACATCCAAAAATTTTGAACTTAACTTAAAAAGAAGTATCCTCTAGCCTTTTATACAACACGAGGAACAAGTAGGATAAGACAAATGCATGAGAGTAAATCCAAGGAACAAATCGCATCAAGGCACGTCGAATGTAGTGATTGATAAGAGAATTGCAATCAAATTCAATGAAGGTCAACTCCAATTGCACAGCTCTTCAAGTGCTAATCTTTAATCATCAGGGGTCCTTCTTGGAACCAAATAAATCTTCTCAAACAAACTATAGGAACTTCCCACAAAATCATAGATATTAGGTGGAATTTTTTCCCCTACGCTTCAGGTTCTTCCTTGATTTGAACATTGTAGGAATGAGTCACCCCCAAAATAGGTACACTTCTTTGCCACATTCTTGTACTCCAACATCCCAGGATTCTGGTATCTAGCACATCTTTGCAATGAACTCTATTCCAACATGATATTTTAAAGTGTATCATTGAACTTGGAAACACCATCGGATTTGTTCACAAATACGATTTTCCTAATCGTCCATACCCAAAATTTGCATCACAATCTACATCTCCTACAATCAGAAATTCCATGCTTCCTAACATATCATAAATCCTTGCATAATTATCTTCTACATATACCAGATTACCAAACTATCAAAAGAGCATTAGATAACCTTAAGGTTTTTAAAAAAAATCATTTGACATCATTCCCCAGTACCTAGTACATGGTATTCAGCTTTACCCATAAACTTTCCTTGGACTTCGGTTTTACCACAACTTCCATTTTACCAGACTCCAAATATTAGACCAAAACACTCTGCTTATATTCTCACCACCTTTTTCCTTTCAAACATTTTCAGTTCCCAATATTCAGTACCAGAAACACTTACATTACAAAGTACTCTTTGATTAAAGATTTATCTTTACTTTTTTTGCTTCTGGTGATCTTTTCAACTTCCTAGCTCCTGCCATATGAATTATTATTTTTCACTTGGGTCCCCAAGTCTTATAGTCTTGGGGCATGTTGTGGGAATACACAGAAGTTTAGAAGATGGGGTGTGTGATATGGGAGACGGTATATTACCCTGAAAGATAATATGGGCCCACAGTTGGGGGATGGATGGTTGGATGTTTTATGGTAATGAGAGAGAAATTTGAGAAGAGGACACAATATGGTGCTCCAAATTAGGGATAAGTCCCAATCCAAATCCCTATGAAGGAATCTAAATAGGAGAGGGAGTTATCTAAATCAATACATCATTACCAAGCTCAAATAGAGGGCCCCATGGATTTTTAGGAGTGGCCTATGGGGAAGTAGGTCTAATAATTTCTGATAATGGGGATGTGTCAAAATTGGAATTTTAGCACCACACATGATGATATTGAATATGATTGTATCCTTGAGCACGTCTATGAGGTGATCCACCATATCCACATTGGCAAGGTTGTCCAAGAACTCTTGAATACTAGGAGAAAACTCAGATTGGGAAACCCTCTACTCCTCAATGGAGACTAATTCTTGAGGATAATTAACATTTCATGCTCTCATTTGCATGTTAGATTGTTAGGGTTCTCTATATCCAAGAAAACTAGTAGTGTGCTTGTGTTGTGGAAAAAATAAATCCTAGACCTGGTGAATATATTACTTGGATCAATCTTTCTTCGCATCAACATTAGAATCCAAGCCAACAAGGTGATAAAATTGACTAAAAACCTAAAAGGAGAGCCAATCTATGTTGGACTTGGATCTTTTTTTTTCCTTCAAAATTGCTTGGATTTAATATGAATTTATTGACCTAATTAACTAAGGACCTTAATTTAAAAGCATAATTTATTTGTACAAACAAAATGATAAATTGATAGAATAAAGATATATCTAGGAAGGGTGGAGTTTTGTGTACATTTCCTACAAATTTGGAGCCAAACTAGGAGGTCAAGGGTAGTGTCACCCCTATCTAAGAAGTATGAATTAATATTTGCAACTTTCTTGCATGTAACATATAGATTTGTATTACACTTTCTTGTTCTATAATTTTTCATCTCTAGATCTAAACTTTTAAAATCACAACAAAGGGTGGAAAGGGGTGGTTATATATGATTTTTCCTCAATCAAACCATTTTTTTGGTAGTTATACCTCCATAAATAGCCAATACATTGATAGATAAAGTGTGTTTCCTCTAAACCTTAATTGTGTCTAAGGTTGTAACAAGATAAAATGTAAACTAAATGATAAAACCCTACTTGTGTGTGTTAGAGAATGATTTCTAAATGACCCAAGAAAGATCAACCCAAGAGAAAGTCAAATACCCTAGGGAAAATCCAAATGCTCAAATACTTTACTTAAGATAGCAATGAGATCAAAGTTTGAAGATGAGAAAATGTCAAAAATAAGTCATTAGGTGCTTGAAGGGATCCAAAGCTATCTCCAAATTTAAACAAGTTCTTCTATTGGAATCAAATCCAATCAATGTGCTAGCTTGATTAATTATGAAATTCACTTTATAAATCTATAAAAATGGACGTCTTTTGGTAGAGCTTTGCTATAATTGTAATTGCTTCTTCTTAATTTTGAAATAATAATTCATATTTAATAGTGGAACATACGAATAAATTAAAGTGTAGGATGATTCATTTAAATTTAAATTTTTTTATTAATTTACTACTAAGCCTCAATTTTGAATTCACTTCTCTGAAATTAGAGACTAATATATACAAAAATCAAACTTTTTAGGAAAAAGACTTTTACTAGGGCGTTAGTGCCCCTATATAGCTACTTTTAACACACTTAAATTTGATTTATATGTTTAGGGTCTACTTAATTAGGATTCATTTAGAAAATGAGAACTTTTTGAGGTTCATTTGGTGAAATATGATCAAGAAGGAACTTTTATGGTAGCATTAACATGTTCTCTTGGGTTGAAAGGAAAGGTCAAGTCTAGCGAGTGTTTCTAGAATTCACTACTGGGGTGGACACTAAAGACGAGTTCTAAATAAAAGTGTGAAATTTTACAAGTTCATCTTTAGGGAGTACAATTTTTAATGCTACAATATATGGGGGTTGTTGTTGTTCCATATATTTTCTAAGCTCCAAATGTGTGGTCACTAGCATGGAAGGTGGTACATGATTGGCTAGATAAATTTTGATGACCTTAATCTCAAGGACACAACTAAACAAGTGTGGTTTCACATGGGATTTGGATGGTTGATTTAGCACTCCTAACTATAATTGATACCCTATGTTTATTTTCATGGTTGAATTTACTATTGAGATATGCTTAGTTCTTAAGAAAAAATTATCTAAAAGAAAAACTATACCTCTAGCTCAAGTTTAAATATATTGGATGAGATATGAATAACTTAGGATAGGAAAAGTTCCTAATAAAGTAATATAATGGTGGTTTGATTTAATATTTAATTTCTCAATCAAGTGATTTAAAGGCTATATTTTTTTATGGGCAATCACTTAGGTGATGATAAGATGCATTTAGTGATGTCCCTTGTCCTAAGAGGATATTTCTTTGAACATGTATTAGATGGTTGAGGTGGAAACATTAAACACTAAGGGGTAGATATGAAGTGAAAAAAATATCTTTTTGTGGTATTCAACTTGGAAGAACATAAGTTATTTGGGATTGGAAGGGTTCACTCTCTAGAATTTGTATGGAAACAAATTCACCCAAACTAGAGAAGATTCTCCCATGCCGGTCATAGATTTTCCATAAATGGATTTTCCCAAGAATAAGGCATATTTTCCCAAGTGAAGTCATATTTTCCTAGTAATTATTTGATGATATTTTTGATGAAGTTAAATGAAGGAAATTTTGAAATGTGGGGTGGATTTTCTGAACTATAACTAAATTTTCCCTAGTACAAAGTGGGTTCACTTGATTAAGTCTATGATTGGATTGAAGATTTACCAAGGTAGATTCTTCTAATAGAGTGTGTATTCACCCAATGATGACTATGACTAGATTGGATATCTGACTACCTAGACATATTTTACCAAGTACAAAATGGATTCGCACAAGTGAAGGTGGATTTTCCCAAATGCATAGTGAATTCACCCTAAGGTGATTGGGAAAAGATGGAAAAAGGACTAAATACCACAATCAAATAGCATAAGAAAAATTACTATCGAATGGACTAAATATGTGTACGAGTTATCAAAAGAAGACATACTAGATTGCACAAACATAGATTATTCATGTAGGTTTGACAATGCAGGCTTATAATACAAGCACTAAAACTATCTATCAATGGCTAGATGGCTAGATAACCAGAGATCATGACCCATAAGGGTGAAGGACCTCTAATCAATGGTGTTCAGATGATGATGCCTTAGTAGAATCTATCTCAATACACAAAGGTACACAATGAGTAACTTGAAGGTATATCATGCATCACTACACCATATTGAATAATGAGAAAAATGTCTTAAGATTCCTAGCTAAAATAAGCAATCTAATGCAGCATTGAAATATCAGGATAATACATAAGGCACATCTGTGAACACTATCTTGTCACAACTATGGGTTGAGAATATTAGCTAAGTCATTTGGACCAACGTTGCACTCTTAGCTCAATATCACCCATGAATCAAAGCTTCACTAGACATGGCGTGTCTAGATTGGGAAACAAATTTTATTCTCCCCCAGGCTTTATATACCCTATTGGCTCATATGGTTGAGGTCATCCCTTCAGGTGATCAAATCCCCAAGTAGACCTCCTAAGGGGAAGAAAATATGAGAAATTTTTTATCTTCAAGCTTGCATGAAGCACAAGGAGAGAACATATGTGTAGGTTAACATTGCTAGACTAACACAACAAGACTTGGATTACCACATGATTTTTTATCCCAAAGATCAATGTACAATGCAAATGGAGAGCATAAGTAAACAAGAAACCCCAATCATAACAAACAAGTAAATTATCCCTTTATTAAAATCCAATTGTTCCTAAATTAGTGGTAAATAAAGGTCTTTGGTGGAGAATCTAAAAGAACTAACATTAGGATTCTGATTCCATTTATATTCAACTAACAATAGCTACGTAAATAATGTTTTTATTATCACAAATTAATCCAAGTTAGTGGGTTGGTATAAGATGGTAAGAAATCAAATTGAAAGTATTACAATTAAAATTAGCAATATACCTAATGCATTCATCCAAGACCAATTTACATTCACCCCTATGTAAAAGTATTCACCTTTTTGTGTTAGAGGTTAATATTTATTGCTTTCACCCAAACTTTTTGGATTCACCTATGAAATCTCACATTCACTTGACCACATCTACAACTAATTCAAGAATAGGTTCAATTAAGTATGTGTGTTTTCACCCATATGCATAACAAATTTGGCTTATAACCAGTGAAGTATCTTCCTTAGTGCATTTTTCATTGTATGTTTGGATTCACCCATCGAGAGAGAATTTTCACCTAAACTACAATGCATTCATCCATCCAGACCTTGGAAACATAAAAACACTAAAAATGACCAAATTCAATTAGGTTGACCCATGAAGTGGGTCCCACCAAACATGCAAGAAATTTGTGCAAGGAAATGTGCCATGAAACATGAATGAAATTGTAATAAAATTGAATAAATACAAAAAATCCAAACAATACTTAGATTAGGCAAACAAAGGTCAAACTATCATGAAATTCAATGAAACTAAAGTATTTGAAACCCATCATTATGGGAGAGGGGCCCATAGTGGAGCACCCTAACTTCACATTTCTCAAAATCCTATGTGAAAATTTCAAATCACTCACAATTTTGTAGAGCAGTTTATTTGGCAACTCACGTGCTTCTATATTTTGTTTCAACATCACATCATCAATGTGATTCCAGATCAACATGTTTTTTGTTCAGGTATCCAAAAAGGGCCCAAAAAAAAAAGTGAGATGGATAGTGGTGCATTGAGTCATGTTTTATTGGTGCACTGATGTGGCATCACATGATTTGTCAGTTTGTGTATTTTATGGATAAAAAGTGTTTTGCAATTGGATATTAAGTTGATCTACTATCATGAGGCCCATTCAGGACTACTTCTATCCCAACTATTGGACCCTACTCTGCTATGGGCCCCTCTCCCCTATGTATATTTACCCAAGATCATTGATTTTAATGAGTTTTTATGGAATTTTTGTGACACAACAGTGCTTAATTTTTCAAGGTTACACAATATGATGAAATGGCCAAGTGTGGAATATATGTATGACAGGAAGTGCTAGGATTGTAGAATGAGGATCAGTGTCTAGGATTGCATGTGATCTCTCAAGCCATGAGATTGTGCCAAGTGGCACAATATGGTGACTTGAGATGGAGATTGGTTCTTGGGAAGTACCTTGGGGAATGAGGAGCATCTTGAAATAAAGGCATTCCTTTTACTCACATTCCCTAGGCATGGGGTGGCAGGGAATAAAATAATTTGAAATTCCTTTAAGATAATTTTGGAAAGGGAGACCCATGTGGGGGTCCTTTCCAAAAATGGAAAGAGTTATGAAGGGAAGGGATAGGGTGGGTAAGAATAAATGGAAAGGGGATTAGCCTTAACTATTCACACGTTAGGAATGTGCAAATGATTAGGTACATGATTAGGTAAGTGGTTAGGATTAGGATTAGCTAGGGCAAGTGGAGATGATGGAGGATGGAACATGAGGTGAGAGAAAAATAAGAATTAAATGATAAAATTTGATTCTTATTTGGAGGAAAATGGGGATTTGGGGAATTAAATTAAATAAATAAAGGTTTTAATTTAATTTAATAGATGACTAGAACACCATACTTTAAGATAGGTAAATCAATTAGATTAATTACCTTAGGATAGGATTCAAAAAATAGATGAAAGGTAGGGGATATTACTTAAATAATGAAACATTATTTAATTACTATGAGTGATAGAAATTAGTTGAAATAAGGATAAACTTGTTGATGGGTGTTTTTGCACCTTCTCAAAACAGGAAACACACAAGTATGCTACCTCTCTTGAAAAGTAAAAATCTGCAAACAAGTTACCAATTACTACCCCAAGGTCTCTCAGGTGTTAGGTCATGACAAAGCTTGGAATATCTCAATTGGTTGATGTGTTTTGTTGGTAATCACATGACAACCTTTATGGTTTACAAATCATGGGAAGTTGGGTCTACAAATGGAGTTTAAAACTACTGGAAGTGAATGAACAGTGGATGCTCACTCAAAACAACAAGCTGAAACTCACCTCAATCATCTGATTTAGCTTCATGGTGATGCTTGGAATCCTACTCTAACAAGGAATTAAAAAGAAATAGAAAAAGAGAGAGGGTAAGAGAGTTGTTCTAAATTAGAGCTATGAATGAACAATAACAATGGAGGCTACTATAGTAGAAAAACTTCCTAAACTGAGTATTGTTTGACCAAGAGAAGCCTACAACTACATAAAACTAGTGCAATCTCCTAAGGTATGCAAATTTTAGATTATGCATTCACCTCATGAACACATCATTGAACTAAGTTGCAACAATGAATTAAACAAGCCCAGGCTAACTTTACACAGTAGTTTGTCATCAACAAGTGCGAAAAGTATGGTTTAAATTCCATCAAATACCATAACAACAAACACCATTATTGCAACCATTCAAGAAACTAACAACTAAACTAACTTGGAAGTTGAACCATGCATGCATAATGAACAAACTCAAAATAAACACCCAAATTCATGCAATGCTTCTCTCTATTGTTGGAAATTTCTCTTTACACTAGTTATTCAACCATTTACAAATGAGGGGGAAGCCCTTATTTATAGTTTTCCAAAGTCCAAATGAATGGCTAGGATTTAATCATAATGTGTGGCTCATATTCATTACAAGTTAGGGCTCCACCTAACCCCCAATATATATAGCAATTTTAAAATACATTCTTTGTACCTCATTTCTATTTTGTCTTGCACTGCACTGGCACTGTAGCACTTTGATTGATGCATTTGCACCATCCTTTTAGTCAATCAAGCGGGTCCTGTTTGTGGATTTGTGTCACTGTGAGATAGATAAGCTTCTCCTGATCCTATGAGAGAGCTCCTAATGAATTGTGACCATGTGGTGAAAGGGATATAAGAGCCTTCTTCTCTTCGTGATTTTGGTAAACAACCACTTGTGTTCTGGGTACTAACTTTCCTTTGCATGTAGTCATCTGCTTGTCAGTCCTCCTTTGATATTCATTCATAAAAAAGTAGATTCATTACTTTAGTAGCCTTAAACCTGCATTTGCATCCTTTGTATGTGAACCTTTATGACATAGCATCCTCTATCTTCATCCCATTTGATAGGTCCTCCATGATGAACGTCCACATGTTGGCCACCTTGATAACCTTTAATCAATTTCCCTGCACAGAAAATAAAACCAATTAGGCTTTACTTAAAACATAAATTGATGTAATAATTAATGAGGTTTTAATTAATCAAGGAGTTCATCCTATTATAACTTTGCAAATTAAATGCATCGCTTTAAACATGCCCCCTTTAATTTTTTATTAAAAATGGCATTTAAATCCTCCTTCTAGCATATACTCCCTTTAAAAGCCTTAACTGTTAGTGCCCTTTTGAACATCATTTGAAGAATCTTTTGATTTCTTATTTAAACTTGCTAAATATATTGCATTAGCTCTCCTAGGCCAAATTTTGAATATACAATGATACACTTATGAGTGGAATATTTAAATGCAAATACCTCATGTAGGTATATCATGAAGGGAAGTCATTTTGGGATGGTAGTGGAAATGACAATCAAGAAGTCCATGGCACTATTATGCTTGTACTCCATAGTGGGTGAATCAGCATCACAAATAAGTAGCAATTTTCATTTGGCCAATATTGATGCCACCCCACTATTTAACTACCAGTCATCATGGAGGATTCATCAATTAGCAATGGTCCCAATATTTATCATGAGATTTGAATTTCCCTTGAACAAACCTCTAAGTTATTGATATGTATCATAATTCAAAGAGGAGGATCCCCCTATGGCTCCTGATGGAATCACTTACTCCCTGCTTTGCCACCAAAGGTGTATGGGTTCATTTGTTATAGACCTGTGAGTGGGATTTCGTGAGGTATGCAATATATGATGGCCATTCTTGAGCCAACAAATTATAGTGCCAACAAGCTTAGGGATATAGACTTCCTCTTGCTTCACAAATTAATCTCAGCATTTGACCACCACGACCAGGCATGCCATTTACCTTTGTTCACCTACCTGATAATGAGATATCATCTATTACTCTTTAGATTTGCACGTGAAAATATATATCTCATCACCAACTCTATCCAACTTAATAACCACTGTAACATCAAATTCTTTGTATTATTCAACCTATAATTTGAAAATCCACTATACTACCTTAAGATCAACATGCGAGCCTACAACATTCAAGTCGACAAATCATCAACCCCCCCTTTTATTGATCATAATAGCTTGGTTTCCCAAAGCCACGCAAAAGCATTAGCTATTAGTGTCATCATTTATGATGTTCTACTAAATACTATGTGAGAGGTGCTAATATCTCTTCATCATCCCCATGTAGACAAATATCTATATGCCACTACAAATATGATGCATGTGAGTGTCATCAAGGAATGACAGTGAAGAGAGTTATGCTTTTCATAGTTAGGAATTTCATTACAAGGAGTGTGGGTGGAGGAGTACGAGAAGTAGCCATGGGAAAGTCGTAAAAGAACTATGATCCCACAAACTGGTCATGTATAATGTAGACCCCGCAACAAAGAAGGTTGTCACTTGTTGAGGAGATGGTGTGAGGAGGCCCCTGTCTAAACAGAGGAGATGAAGGTAGACCCCACATAAAAGGCCACCACCAAAGGGAATGCAGGGTCATGTGTGTGGACAATAGTAGGCGGGGAGATGCCATGACCAAGCTATAATAGAGACAACAATGATGGCGTATATGGATGTGGAACCCATAATCCCCAATGACTATCCCCTTAGGATCCATGCATAGTTAAACCATATTGATCTCAACCATTCATTATCATTTTATACACATGCAGTCTACTAGCCAGGGACATAAATTTGGTAGGCTTCCCCCCCTTTCATTCACAGAGATTGAAGAGGTGACACACATATTCTATTTTCCTTCGTCACTTAATCAAATCCCATAGACCAGTTTCCTTCATTCAAATGATATTCTATGTGATTTATTATCCTCAACTCTATTCAACCAAAGTGTGGCACCTAGAGGCCACTCGCTCGCTGCCTTCGACAAAGCCCACTATTATTATACTAACTGATGACACTGATGGATGCCTCATTGTTTCTTTCATGATAGTAATATTCCTTCAAACATCCGGGTATGTGCAAGATCATCATGGAAAAAATAGGCCCTTAAGTGGCAAAAAGTTTAGAAAAATTAGTCTTAGGCAACTTGACGTAAAAATTTGAATAAGTTATCTATATTATTTCAAAAATATGTAAGAATAGAATCTGTAGAAAATTGAATGTATGTTCTAAACTACTAGGTTTATTTAAAAATAAATAAAATCTATTTGGTGAAAATTTGAAATTTCAATGCAATCGTACTTAAATTTCAAGGAAAAAATAAGAAGTAGGTGTCTGTCTACCACGCTAACCATAAAAAATGACAATATTTTTTTATAATATTTTATATATAAGTAGAGGACTCATGTCCAGATGTGATACATATTTTTTTTTAATTTTTTCCAAGTAAATAATTAATTATGAATATTTTATTAGAACTTTTCAAAAATATTAAAACTTGTATGTCTGACCACCTTAACTTGGTCAAAACTTCATGAAATTTAATTTTTATATTTTTAATCCTATAATATGTGAAGCATAGAATGTGACGCATGTTTTGGATTCAAAAAATGTGATACTGTTTGAAAGTTATAGATTTTTTTTAATCAACCTATCAATAAGGACTTTAGTCATAATTCTAATAGAAAATAAATAATAATTATTTATTAAATTCAAATTAAAGCATAATTTATATTGATGGAAAGCTGAGAATCTCCTCTAAAAAACCTTTTCATTTCATCAATTTTGGGTTAAAAAATAGTCATCAGCCACATACCCTACAAATACCCATAATATTGCCACTTTTTGGCCCGTCATGATCCTACACATACCCATCACCTTTCAACAATTCATGGATTAATGAGACCTCCAATATTTTGGAATCGTCAACTTCTTACTCACATGTGCAAGTAACTTCAGGTGTGTAAAGTCTATCGATAGTAGGGAATGCCACTGTCACAAAAGGTAGACCCGAATCAAACCACAATTGCTTGCTCATGATTTAAATGCTACTCTTCTTAAATTTCTACCAACTCGTAATATCTTCAAAACAAAGACCTCCAAGTATAGCCTCTAGTAGGGATGAGCTTTATTCACCATCAAATGAGAGGTAACTCCATTTCTTGAATAGTAGTCTCCTTGAATCACCCCTACTTTGAATTTCATTTAGTGGATATGAGTCGACGAGTAATGCAGGTGAAAGGTGCAGAAGGTTACCACTGAAATGCCATTAGTAGGTGGCTCAAAGAATGACAGTCTGGAGAAAAGTTGTTCAAATGGTGCCATAGTTGTCGAACCCTGCAATGAATATTTTTTATTGGGTAAGGGAGTGCAGGGTAACTATGGGCGATGGCCTTTTGAACGATAGACAAGGTGACAATTTCAGTAGCAGAGAAGTATTCCATCATTGATGGATAAACATGGTGCTAAATGACACTAAGGAACCTTGAGCATAGTAACCTTCCCTTTAGTGCTTTGTCTTTCCATTCAACAACATTATTCAAAAGTTCCTTTATTCTCATCATTCAAAAGTGTTTTGAAATAGATCATGGAATCCATAGAGAGAGACTCGACAAGGAAAAACATTTGGGTGGTAGCCCACGGGGAGCTATGTGGTGGAAGTCGTCAAGAAAGTGGCAAGATATAGGCAGAGGCCCACATTGTGACTTCTGCATCAATGGCCGTCATTGGTGCTAGATTAGAATGTCACTACTTGTAATGTGAAAAGCTCTAATGTGCAATGCTAAGAAAATTTGTGTCATTAAGATCATTATCTAGGAGCTCGACACTATTGACCTTGAAAATGACTACATATTTTAGAGCCATGCAATGGAGGAAGCAGATAAGTTGTGTATTGGAATCATTTTGCAACAATGGAGTAATGGACGGAAGCAACCATGGGGAGCTCACAAGAGAATGATGACACTAGTTGATTGTGGGCCCATGAAGTGAGGAGGCAGTGAAGCTTTACCATTATGAAACGACGTCATGGTGAGGACCTCCCACATGCAGTGATGCATGAGGGTGGCCCATCAATGAGTTTTGACTCAAGAATCTACCCACAAACTTTAGGTTTTAATTCTGAGGAAATGATATATGTGGGATCTGAGCCATGGGGTGATGTGAGAGCTTAGCCATTAGAGAATTGTGGTCAAGTAAAAGCAAACCGCATGCAAAGACCCACAAAAATTTGGACTTGGGTAGTTTCGAGTGCATCGGGTCCAATGGGTAATGGTGATGACGGAATGGTAAGACCAACCGAGGAGCCCACCATGCAGGTGGGAATCAAGGGTTGGCCACTACATAGCAGTGAAATGGGGATGGAGACCTGTACGAGATGATCTCCAATTGTGGGTCTACAGTGGGTAACAGATGCAACGACAAAGATTGGTGTAGGGTCCGCATGTCAGGCGAGTGCCAAGCCTTGGCTACAAGTGAACAATAGAACACAATGGTGAACGACTAGAGGACACCCACGAATGTGGCTCTGCGAGGCCCAATGGACACTAGGGTGACAAGTAAAGGGAAACCCAACATGCCCAGCCCACAAAGGAAAAAGACTTAGTGAACTTTAGGGAGGTGAACTCAACCAATGGGGAAATTGATTATTTTATGGCTTGTGACCATGTTGGACCTGAAAATAAGGGCACGCAAAGTGAGGTGAAAGCGAAACAACCTATCAGGAGCAAAAATGACCCATCGAGAGCGAAAGAAAAGAGGTCCCTGCCTATAGCAAGGCATGTGTGCAAAATATGCACAACAAAACTAACCAAATAAAATTGGTCAATTTTAGGTGTTTAAAATAAGTAATGATAAAATGACAATGTGTAAGGAATATTCAAAAAATAGCCTAGAAGACCAAGACCAAGAGAGGCATTAGGATTTATTGCATGATATTTGGGCATCATACCTCCTTAAGGATTGTACATGATTTCCAATACTTTTTTATGATTAGTACTTTATATTTTACATGTTTAAATTATTTCTAGAGAATCGAGTAGTGTATGAACTTTGAATTGTTTATTTGTAGGTACCATTATGTTACCAAAATTGCTCTAGATTATCTCTTTTAGATACTCAAATCATCCCAAAATCACTTTCGAGATCTTCACAACTCCCAAATTTTCTCCAAGGGATACCTTAGCTCTTTTCCTAAGCAACACATTTGGGAAGGCTTTCCCTCACCTATGTCTCCCTTATAGGGAAAAGAAATATCAAGCCATAATATCCTAGAAAAACCAAAGAGATTGAAGATTGGAAGTAACCTACGTCCAAATATCTAGAAAGCAACCATGATCCTCTAACTTTGGTCGATCCACAATAGGTCTTGACAAGAGATCTAAAAACTCATCAGCATGAAGGATCAGTAAGAAGAAGAAACTAGAAGGATTAGGTTCTTAATAGTCAGGTTCCAATCCAATCGAGTTAGCTCTAATAAAAAATCATTCAAGACCATTGATATATTCATTGATAAGTACCAAAAAATACCCCTACTCCCCTATGTACTCACCCTCCCTTGATACTGATGTTCTTCCACTTAGTAATCAACCTTCCCTCATTGAACTCCTCAACATTATTTATTCTCTTGAGGATTAGCCCCTACCAGCGTTTCTTAAAAAGGAAGAGGCCTCTATTTTCCTATCCATTGTTAATCTCCATATATTTATTATTGTCAACTTTGCAACATATTGAATGTTTCATTAGAACACTAAGGCTCCTTTTCTAACATTTGTGCTTGCAATATTCTATCTAATATCTATGTGTATCCTCTTCTCTTATCTTATTTTAAATCTAAGTCTTCTTGATAATCCATTTGAGATTCAATTATTTTTTACTCACATTTATATACATGTCTCTGTACTAGATTCTTATCAAAGTGTTTCACTTAGCTTTATCTGTATTGTTATCGTTTGTATTTCTCATATGTATGGTTTCATATCCATGAATTAAGGATTCACATTCAAACATCTTTAGCCTAATACAAATAGATGTCTCATGGATGAAAAATGTGATTTTATATTTTGATTTTGTTAAATTGGATTGAACATTTTGTTGTGATAATTTTTAAATTCTTTTTGTGTTTGTGGGTCCTTGATGTTTTTTTTCATTACACGTGGAGGATGGTAACTCTAGTGATGTGCATACTACTAAAGCAACCAAAAGTTTGAATAATAATAGAGAATTTTTTTAAAGTATTGTCAATTTCATCCTTAAATTTCATATATATGAAAGATCTTGTAGCATTCAATTCACAACCTATTTGAGTTTCACCTCTAAAATACAAATTATGTAACTTTAAAAATTTATCCTAACAATGTAATATTTTATATGATTTCACATCTTTAATAGTGAAAACAAAATTATGATCACACAAATTCCTAAATCTTAACTTATTAAAAAAATAATAAATATAACATAAGTCCTAATTTTGAAAGGCAAGTCATTATTCTGAAATGAGACCATTGTATTTAAAGCAAAATGGGCATTTTAAAAATAAAATTAAAAAAGCAAATGGGACGCACATGTCATATAGGAGCCTAGAAAATAAAAATCATTTGTAGGCATGGGGGATAATGAAACAAGGATAACTTTGGAAAGATAAGAGGCAAAAGAAAAACACTTAATAAAAAGATAACTAGGCGTTTATGAAGAAGGGGTGGAAGTTATTAAATATCATAAAAAATTGTGCACATAAGAAATGAAGAAAGGGCGTGTGGATGAATGGGCATTCAAAGGGAGTATTACCACATGTCACATCAAGGAGGACCTCCCATTTCAAAAGATATTTGTTAGCCGTATGAGTTGACCCAAAATTACCAAACCCATTTTAAAGAGATTTTGATGTGGTGAGCATAGATTTTTAGGGCAATGTCTATCCAGCCCCAGGAATGCACCTGGGGCATGGATGTATGGGTATAATGCGCATGATGCTGCTGCTTCGTTTCTCTCGCCCGCGTCAGACTCTCTGCCTTCCGTATTAACTGCTATCTATCCGTACTGTCCTGTCAACTCCGTAAAAGTTAAAAATATTTTTTTGAACTATGTAAAACTTAATTTCTTTGATGTTTATAGTCATGTGCCCTCTTTCAAAAAAATAAATAAACACAAAAGTGAATGCATTTCTGCTATTATAACTGCTGATGGCAGCCTGCAAAGCAACCATGCTGACATCATGAACACCTTCTATGCACACTTTAGAAATATTTTTAGTGATGATTCTAAGGATGATGTCCTCCTTCCTTATCTGGAAGAATTTGTTGCTGGCTGTATTCCCAAGAGAATTGATGGTGATCACAGTAAATTCTTTGACTGCCTTCTCACCTTAGAGGAAATCGATGATGCGCTCCTTTGCATGGCCTTGGAAAAAAGTCCTGGCATAGATGGCCTTCCAGTTGAATTCTATAGAGCTCTTTGGCCCCACATCCGAGAGGATTTTTATAATGTTTATCTTGAAGGAATAGAACATGGGTCTCTAGGTGGCATCATCAACCAAGGGTTGATTAAGCTTATCCCCAAAGGTAAGGAGGAGGACACGGTTAATGGTTGGAGGCCTATTACTCTCCTCAACACGTCCTACAAAATAATTGCTAAAGCTTTGGCTCGAAGAATCAAACATATCACTCAAGAGATAGTTCACCCTGAGCAAACTGGTTTGCTTGGTGGCAAATTCATCCTAGATAATTTGGTTCTTGCTTGGGAAACTGCAGAGTGGGCCCAACAATCAGGCCAAGATGCTCTAATCATTAAGTTGGACTTTGATAAAGCATACGATCGCATCCGTTGGCCATTTATTCTCAAAATGCTAAAGTGGATTGGTTTTGGCCCAAGATTTTGTGAGCAAATCAACATGCTTTTTATGGACGCAAATGCCCGAGTTGCTGTAAATGGTATCCTTTCTCCTCAATTCCCCTTACAAAAGTCCATTCGTCAAGGCTATCCTCTAGCTCCGTTCTTATATGTTCTCGCTGCTGATGCTTTGGGATATCTTTTTCAGCATGCCCTTAATAATAAGGTTTTAAGAGGTATCACGCTCCCAGGCAGTTCCATGGTTCTCAACTCTCATTTTGCTGATGATAGCATGATCTTCATTCAAAACTCTGCAGAGGAAGTGACCAATATGCTTGATATTTTGGATCTTTATTGTGCTATTTCAGGTTCTAAATTGGCTATGCACAAAACTGAGTTTATAATGACCAGCTCCAATCCTCGACCCCCTTGGATTCTGAATGAGTGGAGAGAGGTGAAACATGGTACCATCACACGATATCTTGGGATACCATTTGGAATTGGAGTATCTCTCACGGATATGTGGAAGTGGTTCTTGGCCAAAATCAGAAATAAACTCCTTAATTGGACTAATCGGTTTCTTTCCATGGCGGGAAGGATCCAGGTTGCTAACAAAATTCTTCTAGCTAGCCATGTCTACATTTCCTCATGTTGGCTACCTTCCAAATCATGCTACAATTAGCTCACCCAGCTCATTAGAAATTTCTTGTGGGCTAAGTGGGGTAACAAGAAAGGGTTTCCTGCTACTTCATGGGTTCACTGCATTCAACCAAAGGACAAAGGAGGTTTGGGCATCATTGACCCCTTCTCTCAAGGTATTTTCCTCACCACAAAATGGATCATTCAAGCCCTTGATGGAGATGCCCCTTGGAAACATTTGGTTCGTCATCGCATCCAAACTGCTACAGCTGGAAATGCTTGGGATTCTGTCAACTGGATGGATAAGCTCTTGCTTGCTCCCTACTTCACGACGCATGGTTCTGCTCCCTTCAAATCCATTTGGAAGGCTTGGCAGATTACTTCTAAAAAACTAGTTTGGTATGATCAATCTTTGAGACATGGATTAAGTTTTGCTTCTTCATCCATTTGGTGGAACCGCTTGGTCCAGCTTAACAACCTTCCACTTGCTGCTAATAGAGCTGTTAAGGGTAAATTGCTGTTCAAAAAAGGAATTCAAACCTTCCGTGATTTATGGGATCCGGTGAGCTTTAATTGGAAACCATGGCATTCCATTCATTCTCAGTTCCGTCTTTCTCCCTCATATAGGCCTTTGATTTTGCAAATCCATCAGCTTGTCTCCCCTGAGCTTATAAGCCTGCTATCCACCCCTTGCCATGACAATTTTCTTTCTGACTGGAAATGGCCAGGCAACCAAAACTTTCGTGCGTTCCCTCTTAAGCTCATCTATAAACAACTTTTACCCTCCATTTGCTTATCTTCTCGTCTCAACCTTAAATGGCATTACAAGTTCTCCCAGTCTAAGTGGAACAAGTTGAGTGCTCGTATTTGGAACTCTAAAGCTGATGCCCAAGCTCAATTAACAGCTTGGAAAATTCTTCATGTCAAATTACCGATTGGTGAACGCCTTTCCTTCATCTCCCCATCGTTATCTTGCCCTTTCTGTGCTAAAAAAGAGACAATTAAACATGCTTTCTGGTCTTGTCCTCATGCCCAACGTCTTTGGAAGCATCTCTTCTCTAATCTTCCAGCTCTTTTTCCTAAGGTGTGGTCTTGGAAATCTGCACTTCTTGGCCTCTCTTCACAACATAATGTTGTGACTCAAACCTTTAGACACATTGTCTTAAAGCACATCTGGAAAATTCGTTGTTCTGCAACCTTCTCTCTTACGTTCTACACCCTTCAATTGGAAATCTTGATGATTTTCACAAGCCTCTCTCCTCATCTCACCCTCTTGCACTCTGTTACCCACAACAATCAGGATCTCAAGTCCCTGTTGAGTGTTCTCCAATTGCAGTTCAATATGTTTGAGGAAAAAACTGTTGGTCTTAGAGGCAACTCAAGGGCCCTTGTTGGAGCTGGAGATTAACACCCTTCTTGCACGAGTTGGTGGCAGTGGCTGATGTGCTACAAATTTTAATCTCTGGGGTCCCAGTTAGTCCTGGAGGTTAACCTTTCTTCAAGAGGTGAGTTTACTCTTTACTTGGGCAAAGCAGGATATCCTCTGTTCTAGTGGCTACTGGGCTGGAGCTTGTTTTTTTGGACTTAGAGGAGGTTGATTGTGAATGGAGCAGTGTCACTTGATGTAGTGGATTTTACCCCCCTTGCAGTTGGCTGCACTAGGCTTCAGGAGATTGCAACAACAAGATGGGACTTGGGAAGAACAAAATTTGGGGGTGAAATCTTGCATGCTGCTGCAACAGTTACTTTTGTTTCCTTTGGAATTTGGTTATCCTCTGTTTTTGGCCAAGAGCTTGTGAGCTTGTGAGCTATGGTTCACAAAGGAAAAAGAGATGCTGAAATCATCTTGTACAGTGATGGGTTATGCTTTTCTACTGCTGTGTTTGTTTCCTGTGTTCAAACAGTGCCATTCATTGGTTTTTGTTAATAGGAGTCTGTTTTTACTGGAAGGCTCTTTTGCTTCCAGCATTCTCCTATTTTTCCTGCTTTGTTTATGTACTCTCTATAATTTTTTATTTTTTCTTAATAAAGCTTTTATTCCAAAAAAATAAAATAAAATAAATAAATAATTTGAATGATGTGAAATATAAATTTTATTGTAATGTTTTATATTTATTTTTTTTGATATAATGAAATTTATTACATCTTTAAATAATATCTTCGAATAAAATAGAATGTCTCATTTTTTATCATATATATTTTTAATTGAATAATAATTAGAACAAATTAAACAATCGAAAAAGTTAAATTTTAAATTAAAATAAAAGAAACAAATTAAGATAAAAGTATAAGGATAAAAAATATTTTTAATAGTCATTTCAACATGTGAAAATAAAAATGAATGGGTATACAAGTAAAATAATAGAAATGATTTTTTTAATTATAATCTATTAAATTGTTGATAAGACACCTTTAAATGACAATTATATTTATTTAAAAAATATATAAGAAAAATAATTATTGGATGTATAAAAGAAAGATAATTTTTATACAATTAATTTATAATTTTTATTATTATTATTATATTATTTATGAAAGATGCATGTCTACCATTTATAATAGTAAATAGAGAAAAAAGTTAAATTTAATTGAATAAATGTTTTTATCAACTTTTGTGATTCACTATCAAAATTAAAAAAATGAAAATATATATTTATTATCAATATATTTATTTTGTATGTTTTTATTATCAATATATTTATTATGTATATTTTTATTGTAAATAACATTTTAGTATATTTATGCTATAATATATTTTGTAATTTATTATTATTTATTATATATAATTTAGATTAATACAATTAAAAATATATGTGGTAAAAATGAGGCATTGGATTTTATTAAAAGATATTATTTTCATAAAAATAAGAATATTTATAAATTAATTATATAAAATAATCAAATCTATCTATTTAAAATTGATTTCTATGTTATCATTATTTTATACATCCATTAAATATTGTCGTAATTATATATATATATATAGTCATTTAAACCCATGTCCTATCAACAATTTAATAGATTATAATATAAAAAAATGTTTCTAATATTTTACCTGCATACCCACTCATATTTATTTTCACATGTTGAAATGACTATTAAAAATAATTTTAATCCTTATGCTTTCACTTTCTTTTTTTTGATACGTTACTTTCTTTTATTTTAATTTAAAATTTATCTTTTTGTATTGTTTAACTTGTTCTAATTATTATTCAATTAATAATATATATGATAAAAATGAGACATTCTATTTTATTAAAAAATATATTTTTGCAAGATGTAATAAATTTCATTATATTAGCATATCTATCCTATCATATAGTCTATATAGAAAACGTGGAAAGATATCAATTCTAGGAATCCAAGATGATAATAATATTAATATTATGTGTTTGTAATAATATTGTGTCAAGATATATCATCATATTTACATTCTCAAAATTATCCTCACTACATATATTATATTTATCTATCAATTTTATTTATTATAGATTTTACATTAAAATGCATGATTTATATTATTCACATGCATACTAATGTGGGGATCATGCATTCTTCCAAAATGTATCTACTTAGCAAATCTATAAAATTTAACAATTAGGAATCGCACCTAATTGATTCATCATAACAAGCATTCTTCCAATGTGTATTATATTCTCAAAGGCATGTGATATTTATTTAATCCTTTCAATTAAAGGGAAATGAGTAAGGCAATTTGTATTTTCTTATCATACTAACTCTTAATAGCTTTAATTTAAGTGTTTGATCTCACTGAATGATAAAAAATAAATGGTACAGTTATTTTGTGATACCTCATGTTTGCCTACTTAAGATTTACATGTGGGCCTCTTGGTCATTAGGTTCAAACTTGTCAATTGAGTAGTTACTTTCTATGTTTTGAGGTGCAATGCCTTTGACACTTGTGCCTTGTCCTTCATTTAAATTTTTTCCATTCTATGATTATTATTAGTGTTGATGCTTCATTGTGCTATGAAAGTATTTTTAAATAGGTTTTGTATTGTTACTTAGACAATGGTCTATAAATGTTATGTTGTGACTTTTCTATGTTTGATTTATCTAATAATATCTATTATCATCTTTTTTTATCAAAGGTATTTATTCTTATTCTTTATTCTTTTTGTTCTTCCTCATAATCTCTTTATTGTAACTGACCATTGCCCATTGTCAAATAAAAATTACTTTCCCTACATATTATAATAAATAATTTATTGAATTATAAATTGATAAGTGGTGTAACAAGAAACAAAAAATATTCTCAAACCTAAATATTACAAGAAACACATGTAGCATCTAACCTAAATTTACACAAGATCACATCAATTACTTTATACTCTTCTCAAACCTAAATTATTAAATCTAGGTGGCCAATGTAGCTATATAGAAGTAGGTGTATGAACAAGTGTAATAAATAAGAAAATTAGGTGAATGCATGAACTGATAAATTGATTATTTCTAAGGGATCGACCATAAATTTACACATGATCATAACATTTTTCATTAGCATATATCAATATATTTCTTAAAATTAAGTTAATGAGAAAAATCTTTAAATATACAATAAAAGTTGAAAGTACAGTAAACTATATTGATTATCTATAATAGTGTTGAACACGATCCTCCATTGCAATGTCATGAAAACCTATAAATTACATAGTTTAGTTATTAAATTGATTTAAAATTAAACATAAAAAATTGTTAGAAAATCATTTAATAATTTTTTTACCATATCTAACTTGCATTGCATCTATTGTTGTTGGTGTTTCATTAAGATCAATAGAAAATGGTAACCTATGTTGCCCAGTGTTTTGTTGATCACCTAAAGCTGCAATGACATGTGTATTTAATAAATCAACATAGATACAACATTAAGTCTAATAATACAATATACACTTAATCAAAATACTAGTTATTAAAATTTGAAATTACCTGAAATAGTTTTTTGAAATGTTTGACCAGGCATAACATTAAGCATTGATGGTTGATTTTCATGAATTGTATCTACTATTTATTTGATTAATTATAGAAAATTGGTTAGAAATAGGAATTCAAAAATATCTCATTTAATGAATGAATACATTTAATAGTTAGAAAATTACCACCAATAATTTGCATTTCATCAATTGTTGTGTTTTGTTGATCATCTAAACCTGCAATGACATGTGAATTTAAAAAATCAACATAGATACAACATTAATTCTAACAATACAATATATACTTAATCAAAACACTATTAAAATTGTAAATTACCTAGAATAGCTTTTTGAAATCTCTGACCAGGTATAACATTACGAAGTAATGATTGATTTTCATCAATTGTATTTGCTATTTATTTGATTTATTATAGAAAATTGGTTAGAAATAGGAATTCAAAAATATCTCATTTAATGAATGAATATGTTTAATAGTTAGAAAATTACCATCAATAATTCGTATTTCATTAGTTGTTGTGTGGTTCAGATCAATAGAGAAGGGCAATCGACGTCTTCTATTATTGTCTTGATCATCCAAACCTACAATGACATATTTTTAATATGTGATGTAAAAACAATAATTATTGCTATGTAAAATACTAAAATAATTTTGAATAAATGTACTCACTATGTTGTTTTCTGATGATAACCCTTTCTTCTTGTATTTTTATGCCTGAACGATTGGAGACCTTTTTCTTCTTTTGCTTCCTACCACCTATGGAGGGGAATTGAAATTTTTCATGCTCTTCAACTCTTTCATTCAAGTCTTGATGGATGGCATTGCCTCTTTGACGAATAAATTGGTGTTTGCCCATTTTGTTTGGACTAAACCATGGTGATATTCGTCTCATAGGCATATCCTTCGAGCTAGGGATCGGTGTAAGTTTGGAAGACATAAGAGATGCTTGAAGATCTTTTCTAAATCTTTCAACACATTGACTAAAAATATGTTTTTCATCTACTCTAGTTGGTAAATCCTCGAGTAGTGAATTCAAATAATCAACAGCATTTTGGAAGTTATCATTGGAAGCATCAGATGATTTACAACCATCTGTAATAAAAATAATAAAGATTAAGTTCATAAAATATAAAAAAGGTTTTTCATATTTCATTAAAAATAGTGATATTAAAATTTACCAATTCTTTGGTCTTTGCAAATGGCAACCCCAATCACATCTTGATCTTCTTGTGGAATACAATAATCTGTTACAAATAAAACATAATTAAATTTTAAGAACTATAAAAATCAATTAATATTTTATTATAAATATCATATCAACATTACCAGTGGCATTGTTCTCATGACTGAAACTTCCTTTGACATCATCATCATTATCAACCAATGGAGCAACACCATCTGTAATTCAAAAAAAATATTTTAGTTAGTTTCTATTAGAAAAAAATAAGTCATTTAAAATATAAATATAATACTTAAATGTTAAATGACTCTTACCAAAAAATTGATCCTGCTCATTTGCTATGTTTCTCTTTAGGAGATCTAAAATCTTCAACACATGTTTGCATGTGTTTCCCCTTTTTGCCCACTGACAATCACATACATGTAAATTTGGTCCAAACTTCCTAACAAGATACCATTTTGTTGGAACAGCTTGACTTCTTATCCTATATGTGTTAGGGAGGAAATCATATGGATAACAATCTGTGTTGGGTATTTTTTTGGACCTCTCTAATGCATTACTGTAATATCTTTTTTTAAAGTTAGTTAAAAATTCAGATGACTGCAAATATCTTTTATTTTTATAAAATGGCTCTACCCTATGAAGAAGTGTATGGATAAGCCAATCCATTCTCCTTGTACATTTCTTAGCATGATCACTTAGATAATGGCTCTTGATGTGGAAGTGGTATGACTCTATGGAAGCATTAGTCTCTTGATTTGCATGAGAGAAGTTTCAAAAAAAATTGCCCACATTTCTATACAAAAAATAATAAAAATGTCTTAATAAACATAAAAAATAACTTTAATGATGTAAATGCATACAAACCAAAATGAATAATCTTACAAACTTACCAATACGACCCTCATTATGACACTAAGTTTTTTGGAAGTAATCAATAAATTTATTCTCTTCTTTGAATTCCTCCATGAATTTTTTTATTAGGTGAGTAGTGATGTTTACATTGTCACTCATTGCATGCATTATCTCACCCAATCTATCAAACATATTTGTAACAACATCCTTATTGTTGGCATACCTAGATTGTAAAAGATAATATCAATCTATGGGGTTCAAACACATAATTTTCCACATATTTTAATTAAATATTGACTTACCTATACACATTTTTCAACCATGCCCTGCATACATGCCAAATACATAAAAGTACTCGGTATTGAAGTGATAATCTACAAGTTACATTATAAATTTTGATTAGTAAATTATGACAAAATAAAATGTTATATTCAAACTATTTTAAGCTATAAATTATGAAATATATATTTCTATAAACTAAATATTAATAATTTATAAAGAGTTGATTGAAGTTTAAATATAAAAACTAAGGCTAATAAAAACATGATAGCTTCAATCTCCGCAGTAGCGTCATCTATCATGAATGCATTGACATTCCAATCTTCTCGAAATTCTTTCCCTTGTTTATAAACTTCTATTAGCCATTCATTTAGATCCTCAACTTTATTTCTAGAGGATATGGCCCATGCAATAGGTACACCAGCCTCTTGTTCATCAAAAACAAGCAAGGTATATAACTGATACTGCACATGAATTAAACATTGATAAATTAATATTTTTAAATAACTAAATCAATGATAAAATAAAATACAAAAATTTATAGTAAACGTTACTTACACCATATTTGTTTGTTGAAAATGTTGAGTCCATTGCAATAATTGAGTTGTGTGAATGCTTGACCATCATTTCTCACATCCATGGTGTTTGGATGCCTATGATAAATGGAACATTTTCCATAGTGTTTGGTATTTTATAGTAGAAGAAGTTATCCTTCTCCTCTTCATGCCACAAATTGACACTTATTGCATCATCTTCATTCTTTTGGGATTGAATGGAGTGTACTCTTTTCCATGCATTCAACACATCCTTCCTTAATAGACATGCATCCCTCTTATTCATCAACTTAGTCAAACCATGGTCTAAGTAGTGTTGTTCACATATTATGTTGATCCCCACACCCATTAGTAATAAAGACTCAATATATGATTTGCATTCATTTGATAACCTCAGTGCAAAACTGCTCCTTGGATCACCAGAAGGGTCATCCTTTCCATGAAAAAATTCACCATTGGCATCACAATGGCTTCAATCATTATACATAGTTAATGCAACATGTGGTCTACCGTACATGACCCTAACATAAAAGTGAGTTTGACAAACCCTTTTTTGAATAAACCCTTATGTTCTTTCCATGTTTTTAGATTTATTTCTTTGATCGTCTGGGCCAAAAGCACACCAATATCTATTTATTCACAAAACAAAACATATATATTAATTCATATAAAAAATTAAATATAAAAATGGCATACTTATTAATTATATTTAATCCAGGAAAACCTGGAGTATGTCATGGTAGTGTGGTCAGTAGGTTTTGATGTGTTGCTCTCTTTATGATATTTACGTACAAATGATGTATCTGTACTATCTAGTAAACTTTCTCCTTTGATAAATTGAGGGAGTCCCTCAAGAGGGATTGGGAATTCAAGGTCCTCACTTGAGAAATGATTTCCTTGGTTGGGAATGTCTTGCACATGTAGTTCAATGAGTGATTTCCATTTACACTTTCTACCCATTCTGAATAAAATTAATATAGTTAGTAGTCCTCTATGTTGTTTAAAAATTGTATGAACAAATATATCAATTTTTCTATTCACTCCATGATAATGATATTGTTATCTTAACATGTATATATAGGTAAGCTCTATGATTTCACCAAATATTCTAGCATTAGAGGAAAAAATAAAATTCCATGTATTACCAAATGAGTCCCAAAAATGGTTTATTGAATTATAGTTGTTAATTTTTGCATGAACTAAATGCACACTACCAACTATAAGTATAACTAAAAACAATACAATATGTTTCTAATACATCCTAGTGGCGCTCTTGCTACATATCTCTAATAGAGGTACATCTACAAGAAATATAATAGAAAATTTATATATCTGAAGTTTGATATAATATTTGTTAGAGTAGATGTGTGATGTGTTTTCCATTCTTCTCACTTGTCTCTCTATTCACTATTTATAAAGAATAGGTGTGTACGTTAATATACATAACCTACTAGGTAATGATCTACTAAGAACAATGGGGAATTGAACTCCAAATCTATGCTTGGACTATAAATGCAAATGAGTGCCCACTAATTATCTAAATACTTGTACCAAGATAATCTTATCATTGGGATGCCTAGGAATCTTATATGGAGCACCAATGAATCCTTACATTCTAATGTAGGATAATTTTGGGAATAGGATAAACTATTTCCTATGCTTACTAATCTCAAATTTAGTAGCATCTAATAATCTGTTAGTCGTATCTCCCTCCAAACGTCTTAATATCCACATACAAAGAGCATGATTAACCCTCATGAATTTATTATGAGGAATGGTAGATAAGTCATTGATTCCTTTTAGAGAGGTATTTGAATGATAAGGAATTTTCTTCCTTATTAATATGCTATATGTAGCTGGGAGTAAGCATGATACTTCCTTACTTATTTTGGAATTTATTTGATTGAAAGTCAAATTTTTGTAATTGTAGGATTTAAGGTGTGAACTAGATTTGTAGGAAAATAGGATACAAGTGAATTTGTATGTTATGTTTAAAATGTGTAGATGCACTTAAAATATCTATAAATTTATTATTTAACATTATTTACAAACATTCATGTGCATGTGAATCACATTAATCCAATAAAATTTGAGATCACAACCAAACAAAGATTAAGATTACATGCAAATAAAATTGCATGGAACTCTATACTAGGATAGATGCAAGATTTTGGTAAGGGTTTTTCTTGCATGACTCTCATACCATGTTATGATTTCCAAGATCATAAAGAAAAAGACCAAAAACTTCCACAAAATACATGCACACAAATAAGCCTAATGATATTATCAAGAGATTGATACAACAGGTGATTTGAATGTACAATGTAACCTTGCATATATAGGCAAGGTGATGAAGGTAGGAAAGTCGAACATAATGAATGACTAACCCTTCAATGATCAAACACTTGTTAACTCACATGACAAGTGTTTTAGTGAGTGACAAGTGTGCATGCAAGAGATGTCTCACAAGTGAAGACATGTGTCTCAACGACATGAAGTGAGACAAAATTATAGAAGTCCCTAAGTGGAGGCTTAAACAACATGTTAATAGGAGTTGGTGTTGACTCATATTTTGAATCCACGAGAGGCTTTGAACTCCCCCTCTTTGTAAATTTCCTCAATCACATAATGAATAAAAGGTCAATATTAGAGGAATCTATTTCAAGGTGGTTGAACATCTCTTTAGTGTAACCATTGGCCTCTCCACAAAGGGAAAGAAAATTAAACACTTGAAGAGTATAGAGACAAATATTGCATCAATTCCGTCCATGTGGGAGATAATAGGCTTGTGAAATTATAAAACAACTATAAGAGAGAGGACCTCCCAAGCCGTTGGAGTTAGGTAAGTTACCACCATTATCCTACTTTAGGTGATCATTTTGTACTTATATTTTTATTAACTTAACAACTTTCCTAATATGGCTAACTATCCTTTGCAAGTGTTCAAAATCCCTACTTCCAAAACCAAGAAAATCACTAAATTTTTTACCCATCTCTTCTAGTCAAGAAGGTTTGTGATCCCCAATCCTCCACGGTTGAGGATAAAACATTTTTATCTACGACCGTGAACAAAGATGAGATTGGTGTGAAAGGGAGGAAGTGGTCAGTCCAACTCAAAAAATAATAAGAGATCAACTAGACTTTGATGAAAGAAAACTCCAAGTTAGATGAGATTAATGTAGTGGTTTCTAGTGGCGAAGAGGACAACCTTATGAACCGAAGGAATCTAAAAATGAAAACTATAAGGATAAGGATAGTGTTAATTCTAAGTATAATTATAGTTATTTCCAAGAAGAAAAAAGCATGGATAACATGAGCCTAAGATCTTCAAGCAATACTACTAGTGCCAAAAAACCAAAAAAGACCCCTACTACTATTACTTGACCTAGATTGCAGAAATTAGGACCAAGGGGGAAATGTTCAACTAGTCAAGAAAAAGGACATTAATTATAAAAGAGGATAAACCCCAAGAAAAGGATACCAAAGATCAAAAACTAAAAATGAAACCCCTACCAAAATGAATCAACCTATTACGAGAGGTGAAGTTCAATGAAGGGGAAATCTAAAAGGGTTGATACAAGTGATGAGTCTAATTCACTAAAGGTCAAGTTTCACATTATATCCAAAGAAGGGGAGGCTATTTCAAACCTTCATGAATTGGTTGGATCTCTAGGTAGCTAGTTGGTGGCTTATTATTATTATTATTATTATTATTATTATCATTGTGTTTCTTATGTTGTTAGTTATAATTATCTATTGCCAATCTAGTAGTGTTATTAGACTCTTGGTATTTTGATTATGAACTATTGGTTGTTTCAATCTTTGTAAGGGAAGGGACCTAGTTTTCCCCTTTTATCTAATAAAAAATACTATTTTAAATTATTGTTAATATGTTTATCAAATTTATATTTAGATCAAAAATAAAAATTTAGTACATATTTTAAAAATTACAATTTTTTTTTCTATTAATATAATTAGTACTCAAAGGTGTTATGCTTATGTCTATATGTAGACTCAAATGAGCTTATATTATGTAGAATATTTTTCAATAGCTTTCATTTGTTAAAGATTTTTTTAGAAATTTATTGTGCATACTATATTTGTTAAATAATTGTTTTAAGAAGATTCAAATTTCTTATTAAAAGGAATGAAATTTTGTGCTATAAAGAAATAAGATCTATTAACCTATAAGACTTAATAATGATTCTTTTTTTTTTCAAATACTTGTATTCAAAATTATAAGATAGTTGTAATTGGATTCTTGTTTCTAATCTTCCATCTAATGTGTTGTATTGCAGCTCTCTATGAATATTTTCAAACACAATCATGCCTACAAAGTTATTTCCACTTCAACTAAATTAAAATTCATAAACAATCAAAAGTATTTAAATAAGGATGGTTAAATAAAGCTTTTAACTCTCCAAGTCCTCGACTGAGAATTTGAATCTGTGTCTAAGGTTTAAAATAACTAATTTATAAAGATCTAATGGATGGAAATAACTAAAATTCTAAGTAAAATTTGGCATAAAATGTACGCGGAGCAGTTAAAACATGGGTTAGATGAAATGTGAAAAGGAAAATAATTTTTTTTCCAAATGGCAATAAAGGTTGTTGCATTTTATTTCATTGCCAAAATGACAAATTTTTTTGAAAAGAGATTTCAACTACTTACTGATCACAACAAGAGGAATGAGAGGGTGTTTGGGTCTAGAGTGGATCTTTGTTCTTCCCATCACTCCCAAGGTTGATGTGTACAGTTTTGGTACGACACTCTTGGAAATCATTTCTAGTCGAAGAAATCTAGATTTAAATGTGTAGGATTCATGTATGTATTATTTTCCCCTATGGGTTGCAACTCAAATTTACCAAGGGAAGATGATTAATATTGTGGATGAGAGTTTTGTAGTAGAGGAAGGTATGGAAAAGGTGACAAGAGAAAGCATAGTACGATTTTTATGCATTGAAAAGGAGGAGGAGATGAGGCCAAGCATGGGACAAGTTGTGCAGATGCTAGAAGGGAAGAAGGAGTTTAAAACTTCACAATGTTGAGCTATGTATTAATGGACAAATAAGTAGATAGAAGCAACATTGATAGTGACAACAACGATGTTGTTGTTAGCTAGAATTTAATGTAAATGGGGGATGTATTTTAAAGTGAAGTAGTAGGAGCCTAAATGCTAGTGAACATGTTGGAACATATATTGTTAAGTATATTTATTTAAAAAATATAAAGATTGAGTTGTTTTATTTTTGAGCCAATGGAAATAGGTGTTCCACGTTTTTAGAGATGGAAGTAGAGGTTAGGAACTATTTCACTCTAGTTCATTAGGAAACCAAGATACCTCAATCAAGTGACTCAATTAAGGGAAAGGTTGTACTAATAGGACTAGTAGGAGGTTTCCTTAGGTGTGATTAAAAGGGGGTTCGCCATTAAAATGAAGTTTCAAAGATGAAATGCAAACATAAATGCACTAAGCCCTAGAACTTGAAACATGAATTTAAATCACTAAACAAAAATATACAAAAAAGTATTTGGAGGATAGAAGAGGTCTAAACAAGATCTAAAAACCCTGAAATTTATTGTTTCTAATGTGTATTGGGACTCATAAGCTAGACTGTGTGATTTAGTCCCAATCTAAGGTTTCTGGGTAGAATTTGGAATCTCTCAGTGACAAGTTAGAATCCTCTAAAAACTACTAACAAAGCTATACAAGGACTCATATGCCCAAGGTGGTGATTTAGTCCCATTCACATAAACCTACAAAACACACATCAAAATAAAGAGAAAAATATTATTTTTGTTAGTGAATGGTGGTCTACCTCAATCAGACCTTGTTTAAGTAATTAAAGTTTGAAGTGAATTTAAATAATATGAAGTAACAATTAATGAACCAATGAATGTAACAACTCACCAAACCTTGTTGAATCATTGGAATGTAGATCTACAACTTGTATGAATTGGCTTCAATGGATATAGATCTTGATCATGAAACTCGACAAAACTTTGAATGCTTGAACTTCGATCACCAAATGCTACATCAATATGTTAGCTCACAAAAAAACATGAGGAATTAAGACCTTGACATGATGCTTGAATCTTTAATTGATGCTCCAAAATTCCTGATAATCAGTTCTTACATGCTCTTGTAAACTCTTGAATGCTCTTGAATACTTGAAAATATCTCTTGAAGGATCTAGATCTAGGTGAGACTCTATTGCTCAAAGATTCTTAGGTTGCTTAGGTGAAATAATGATTTGAAACCTTATATATATAGGAATTCCATCTAATTTACCATTTATTAAATCCCAAATGTTGACAAAGACCAAGGGGGTAGTTGAGCCCCTAGGATCCAAGATCCTAGGTCAAACCAACATAAGCACAAAAGGACACACATGAGGTGTATGATATGTAGATTCAAGATACATAAACACACAATGTCAAAGATATAAAGAAGAAAATGTTGATCATCAAAGCTTGCACCTCTCTAATAGTCATGGGAAATTCAAAGAGTGGAGAACTAATTTGTACCTCACTAGATACCTCTGGGATTTTTATAGAAAGTTGGATCTTCTCTAGGGTTTTGGAGAAAAGGGTAGAAGGAAATGTAAACATAAAACATAAAAATGGTGATGTGCCAAATCTTTTACAACATTTCAAACCCAATCTTTCTAATGAGTTATATATTTAGACACAGAACACCACAACCCTCATTATTGGGAAAAGAATAGACAACAAAGGCTAACAACAAGCATAGTGTAGAATTTTAGATCTTCCAGTAGGCAGTCTTCTTTAAGGTCCAATCAAACATAAATATTTCTAATTTTAACAAAAAAAAATTTAGAAATTGCATAAACTCTCCCTCCTAACATAACATAATATTATAAAATGACAACCCTTTAGAAAAATAGAGAAGTCCACTGATGTAATCCAATTTTCACAAGTTATTATCCTACCATACAAGCATACAATACATGGAAAACAACCACTTAAACTATTCGAATTTAGCTTTACACAATGTTTCATTCAAAATGAAAGCATAAAGAATGAAAGCTTGAAAAAGGCCATACATGCACAATCTCAAAGATTTCTTCTCAATAATTTGTGCTTTCAAATATTGGATGAACTTTAAAACAAAGGTCAAATGCCAATTTGACAATAGTTTTAGCTTTAAAAAGATATAAAATGCCAAAGAAAATAAGTTCTACAACTTTTTCTTCTAAAAATAGTTCTAAACCCTAATAAAACTTAAGAAATTTTTCCTCAGCAAAGGAAATTGAAACTTGGAATCCAACCCTTTCCTTTATCGCCACCTCTCATTTATAGCTGCACAAAGAAGAAACTAGTACCACAACACAAAATTAATTTCTTCCAGATGTTGGCATTTGATAGCACATGATTTGATTGTAGATATTTAGTTGGGTCACAACAATATTTGCTCATTAATTGTCAACTGCCACATTAATTCTGTTTAGATATTTAGCAAAGATAGTTGTCTATAAATCATCAAATCCTAGAAAACAGCCTGGAAAAAGGTCTAATTGACTAGTCACATCATCAAATGACACCGACTTGAAGATTTCATCTTGAAAACCATGAAAATAAAAAGAACAAAAAGATTTGATAAAATCCCAAAAGATATTGCTTCATAAGAAGCACAATCTTCCCTCAACAAATAGATGGCATGTCAAACAAGCAAAGACTCTTGAGCTCATGAATATAGCTTCTTGATAAAATATCAAATGAGCTGAAACATGTCTCGACTCTCTCCCAAAAGGAAGGTGAAGAATGAAAGCTATGCAGCCACCATGTTGTGTGTGGCACACCTTTCTAATAACTTTACTCAAGTGTAGGCACATCCAATGCTGAAAAAATATACAAAGCCAGAAAGAAAAATGATCAAAGAAAAAATGGCTTCACAGTTCTAGCAACTCACAGGGGGTCTTCGCTTGTGGAGGCATGAACCTAAGTGTCTGGTAATTCTTGGATTTTGAGGAACTTAGTAGAATTTTCTGCCTCCAAATCTGTGTCAGTCGGTCAGATGATATTATGGATGTGTCTATCTACTTTCTCTAGCTTGAAAATTTCTTTGAAAGAAACAAATCCCCATCTAGAAGAAATTGCCCCAAGGTGATAATACAGTCGAGAAAGAGGAAAAATCTCACACTTAATAGCATTAGTGATGGGTGTCACACTTGAACCTAGGAGGCTTGTAGAAGTTTGTACCTTGTGTCAGATCACATCTATGATCTGCTCAACTATTAGTACATCCCCATCTAGTGAAAGAAGATGAGGTAATCTAAAGTTAACCAAGATGCCAAAGTCCTTATTGATTTCATTGACCAACTTATTCAGCACCATCTGAAACTCCTTTCACTTTGATGCAACCTTGTGACAGTTGATATTCTTGTTTGCTTTAATGGAGGCGACCCTTCGATCAAGAATCCCTACATTTCTTAGGGTATTCTCATTGGCCATGCAAAACTTGGAAATAAACATTTTTTATTCTACCAGTTGAGTGAGCATGTTTACATAAATTAATCAACCATTGGACCAATCTTGACATTCAATTCCCAAACATATCTTAAGAATTGTAAAGTGAGCCTGAGAATGGAAAAAGTAATTATGATCCACTCCTAATATGTAGAAATCACCTTCTTCAATATCGAGAAGGTCCCAGATTCTCATGTAGCTACGAGCTCTTGATTAAACTAAGCCTCTATTGCTCTTATGCTTTCCTCCATTTAACTTCTTTCTCTAAGGGCATTCGCTAGTTCTGAGCTCAACCTTCTAATCTCTTTCTTTGAAATTTTTTATTCCATCTTGGGCTTTTGAAGATCATTAGAAGTTTGAGATTAGACACCATCCAACTCTCTTCTCATGTTTTCATGAGAGTGTTGGTGCTCTACATTCATTTGGAGCTCAACGACCAACTCAATCTTTCAGTCTTTTAATTTCAACATAAAGTTGAATCTATTCACCCTGGGCCTGCACAAGTAACTTGGATTTCTCCCCTTGTTGACTTTGTACTTGCCTTATGTGGGTTATCTCAACATCTCTTGCTCGAATCTCATTATGCTAACTGCTTACTGTTTCCTTTATATTCATCAATTTTTCCTTTTGCTTCTTCAACTATTTTCCTAGCCTCTTGTAGGGTGAACCCACAAAAGTGGTTTACAATTGGAGTGAGGAAGGGAAAGTTGAAAAAAATGACCCCATGGCAAAAAAAAATGTTTTTGGGGTTCAAACGAACTAATAGGTTCAAATGAACCAAAAGAGGGTTCACTAGAACCTGGGTTCAAGTGAACCCATTCAATGAACTTCCCACTATTCCCACCAAAAAACCAAAGGAAGCCCTTTTTGAAATGGGGTTCAAACCCCCCTTGGTTCAAGCAAACCTTCCTTTTTCCACCTTCCCACTCTCTAGCACATAAAAACATCAAAAATTTTCCCTTCAAAGCTTGGGTTGGGGATGAAAATGGAGGAGAATTCATAGACCCAACTGAATGATGGTAGTCCTCAGAACGAGCTATCCAACAAATATAATTTTAATATGTTTTGGTTTTATTATGTATTTGTTTTTTTAGTTTTATTAAACATAGGGTTTTCATTGAAAATCAAGCTTTGTTCTACACGTGTGGAAAAATATCAGATTATCAAAAAAAATTGAAAAATATGAATGCACCAGATATTGATGTCCTTAATCCAACAAAAAAAAATGAATTTCGATACATACAAACAAAGTTACGTGTTATACATTCCACCTATGTCTAAATTGTTTGGTTTGACTTCAATAATTGATTAAGGAAAAGATATTTAATTAAAAACTATCTAACTAGTTGGAAGCACTATAAATGAGAGTTACAAATCTAAATTCGAAAGAATTGGAATTTTATTCTTAATGGAAAAAATGTTATACTTTATATGGTGAGCGTCACTCCTTAAAAATGCTATTTATGAAAAAAACCTAGTTTTCGAAGGAGATGGAAAAGGAAGTGCAATCTGATTCCAAAATTTTTGGAAAAAATATATCTAGAATCTACAAACAAAATGTCACAAATCACTATTTTGCATCATTTCCAAATTACTCACAGTTTAGCCACTATAGATGCACAAAAGTAAAGATTTAGTTAGAAAAAAATATTTCAGTGTCCAGTTTGGCCAAAAATTTTAAACTACTATTGTGGGATCACCCTATAGTCTGCATATACCACCTTTTGTATGGGCTTAGCTAGGACCACTTTGTCACACAAGTAAGTTTTGTTCAAATCCAAGCCCATGGTTCTGATGTCATAGTCCTCCATTTGCATTTGTCCCTCAGGCTTGGACATGAGTAGACGCATGGTAGTGATTAGTAGAGAGTTATTCTCTTCACTCTTCAATCTTTTTGGTGGTAGGAAACATGGCATTCTTTAACATTATTTTTCTCTTTCTAGCCTATCGAGCCTACTTGGTCACATCGAAATGCTCTTGGAGACTCTGAGGAACATTGATGCTCTATGCTACAATGGAAGCACTAGGAGGGAGTCCAAAAAGGGTGATAGAAGGAGAAAATTTTGATGTGTGGGTATGCAAGGATGCAAAAGGGATCGTTATCATTGAAAAAAGAAGGATACCAAATTGAGGTTGGGCAAGGGAAAGGCCAGTCAGGGTCAAAAGAGAAATAGGTTGAAAGAGAGGTACCTTCGCAGAATTAGATGGGCCAGGAGTGAGGGTAACACAAAGGTTTCTGCTCTTTCCATGGGGGGCCTTGATAGGGTGATTAAAGAAGAAATATTGGTTGAAGCAGATGATGCTTGTTCGACACATGGGGAACTTTGGAAGATTCATTAAAAGTGGAAAGGGGTGTATTTAGGATTCATAGCTCAGGGTCCAAGGATGGAGGATTCCCTTCCATGAGAGGGGGTAGAGGAGTAACCAAAGATGCAAAGGAAGAAAGAAGAGAGGGAGTAAAACTTACCTTGGTTGTGATGGTTAGAACATTTTAGAGTGTAGACTCTACTTCTTCTCCTCGGATTGTCATGTTTAGTGCACCTAGATCCTAGACACTTCATCTTTTTGCACAACCCAAACTAGTACGTTCTAATCCTTTGGAAACTAATCCCTCTAAAATTTGGCCCTCGATGACCACAGTAGACCCTCTTGGGGACTGTCAGGTCCTTTTCCCTTTACTTTGGGAACTAGCGGAGGAAGAGGCTTATGAGTCCCTTTTCCTTGAATCCCTCTGACCTCTAGATTCCTAAGGACAAGAAGCACAACATGAAATTTGATCCTTGTCAATTTCATCACTGGTCTTTGGATTACTATTGTTTGAATCAGCCTCTCAATCATATATGTTCTTGAACTCCTCATCAGGTGGCTGAAAGTCACCAAACGGGGCACTGCGACATTTCATCTCCTGTCAAAATCTCTAGAAGTCTTTCATCTTTCTTTTCAACCATTCCTTGTGCTTTAACTACTTGTTGAGGGATTTTCCCATCGGGATGTTCTTTTAATACTCTACCTAAGGTGCATAGAAACTCAACCACCTTGGTTGCTTGAGTGGAATGTGAGCCAAGTCAATATATACCTCTGACCTTTCTTGAGCAGAATTCCTCCTCTGAAATTATTCCCAACTCTCATGTTTCCATTTGAAGATATTTTTCCAGTTATAGTTTCATTTGTCATAAATGAGAACTATGCCTATGGCCGCCAATAGATTTGTGAGCTTTCCCTCATCCTTTCGCTTGTTCAATGTTACCCAATTGTTGGCAATCATGAGGGGAAGTGGGTATATCTTTGTTTTGTTTCTTCTACGCCATAGACATTGTCGATAAGGGTTTCCTAATGACATGCCTCCAACATGAAGACACTATCTATTTCAAACCTAGGGAGTTGAAAAGGTTCCCTGACAAACCATGAAACCTGATAAATGTGAAATCCTCTCCCAAGAAATAAACTATCAAAGTCAATGGATTTTCCATCCATTGTGTGACCTTACAAGAGAACTGGCCCATAGGGTGTGGCAACAAATCTTGAAGCACTGGCCTTAGAAAATGATATGCAAACTAGTAATAATCCCCTATTTTTGAAGGTACATGGGTTCATACAGAAACTAGATGATGACAACCCGTTACATCTAACCTAGACATTGGTATATTTTTCTCTAGCCACTCTAAATTCTGATGCAGAACTTAATGAGACAAGAAAAAAGAATACTTGAACTTAGACTCATTGCTATAATTTTTTAGTTGTTCTAGCATTTTTTTGGCTATCACCTCAGCAAAGTCATAGTATTTCTAGCTCTTTTCCCTCTTAAGCAAAAAATCCAACCCCACCTAAAAAGGACAAACCTCCTCATCATTATCAAGGCTAAAATCCAAGGCCAACATTGAGAATACAGACTGTGTGTCCTTCTTGAATTTCCTACGTGAAAGAGGAAAGAGAAGATCACCTTTTTCTAGTCGTTCCTTTGCTTGTCCTCATAAACTTTTGTTTCCCTAGCCATTTCTTCCCCTAAGATGTCCATATTTTCTTCATCAAAATTTTGAACACCCTAGGTCATAAGGATACACAATATATCTCATATGGATTCAACCGAAATGGTAACTTTAATCTTGTTACCCTCATCGACTCCTATCCTTTTGTTGAATCACTTGGAATAAGCATCAACCAGCTTAGGGCATGGGTGTACAATAGGTAGAATGAACTATGGTAGGCCACAATTCTAAATCCGAAACATAAAACCCTTAGATGACTCATGTTGTATCATTCTTCGGAGTACACTCTCCCTAAAGCTCTTAGGGTTAGCTAACACCCTGGGGTTTAAAATATTGTTGGTAATATCTTGCACCACCTCTCTTGGGATGCATCTATTTGGTTGCACTATTTTACAAAATTTGAATGGCCGTTCCTAAAGCATTGGAGTGTTGGAAAATGAGTTCCACCCAAAAATATTGACATAACTAGGTATTTTTCTTGAAGTTACAGATTTTCTACCAGAGGTTGATGGTTCTACCATGGTTGTATCAAGAAATTGTAGAGAGTTTCTTTAATGAAAACGGTCACTTGCACTTTTTTCTCCTTGGAAAAATCTACTTCTAGTTGTAATTAATTCCTCACACGTACATGTAGTTAAGGCTATGTCGTTACTACTAGTCCATTAAATGCTACCACCTAGATGATATGTGTGAATTAGTACATTATCCCCACCACCTTCTTTCACAAATAACTCATTTTATTGGAACACATGCTTTTAGTCATGAGAAACATGTTGAAGTGATGTAAGGTACCTTTGAAAAGACCTGCCCATTAATTTGTCTCAACTTAGCATGTTAATCCCTATCCTTTCATATAAGTAAACTAGTTAATGTTGATGATGGCAATGGGCACACATCAAAAATTAGTATATGAGATCATTTACTCCCAACACACAAATTTATTTCTTAAGACCTCCTATCAAATTCTCTATATGATTTATCTACCTTCCTCAATTTTTCCTTAGTATTTTCCCATTGTCATCTGACCAAACATGGATCTTCCATTGGTTAGGTTTGTTGGCTCATCTTTTCTATATATAGCTATGCCACCTTATTGCAACATTCATTCAAAAATATAGCCTTTTAAGTTCAGCAAGGTTTTTATTGTTTCCCATTCTACAACAATTCACTGCCTCTCAAAATGTCGATTGGCCTAGGCACTCCTATTTAGCTTATCCCATGAAGGCCACAATACTACTTTGTGGGACAAGTTACTTGTGAAAGAATTAAGTGCTTGGTGAATAAGTGCAACCGCCTTTCCTTGGTTGCATTCAAGTGGGTAGTTGGCCAAGATTTAATTGACAATGAGAACCAGCTCCGAAGCAACTACAACATTATTTCCCACTTTGTCACCTCCTTGCTTGACTTGAATGTGGCCAAACCCATGATAATTGAATCGTGCCACCAAATGTTCATTGTTGCACTAATGGAAGGACTTGGGGAGATAGTGCAAGTGGCTATCCCGAGCACCATGGATCTCCACAGGAACATGGAATTTGGGATAGACATTCCCTTGTTGCCCTTCCTTTTTGACTTTCACACCATGGACCTTGAGATGCACTACTCAGCCTCTCAACCGATGACCATTTACCTTCTATGGGAGTGTGGCATGGAGTGTGTTCCAGGGCTCTTCTAGAGGAAGCACTTCAAATTTTTGGTGCAGAGCCATGACGAGAAGGCCATTGGTCTGCACAGTGTGGAGCCTGCGTGTGTTGTGTGTTCAACCCCTTTTTGGTCTGATAGAGAAGAAAAAAAAGAGGAAGAACAAGAAAACCTAATGATGAGCCCCTTTGCTTTTTGAACAATGGCTGGAGGCTTTTCATTACTATTTTTCACACCTTGCCTCCTTTTTTCATCTTTTTGCTTTTTAACTCTTTTTGGGTTTGCTTGAGAAAGCCTCATGTTTAAATTTGAGCCTCAGGCTTCCATTACATTGTAAATTTTTGATGAATATAATATAATACAAAAAATTTCCTTCTTCTCTGCTTTTCAATGGCTTATTCTAAAAATTTAGAATGTATTTACAATTTTTTTTTACATATGGTACATAACTGTTAAAATTTTTAAAGAACTGTGTATTTTAATTGAATAGTTTCAGATAAATACCATTCACCGATATATCTAAAGTGTTACCTTACATATCTATAAAGTTTTTACACATTCTTTTATTTGCACACGCTAATTTAGAAGGGCCCATTTCATAGTGCTTCAAATTGTGTGTGTTGCCTTAGTTTTGTAGTATGTTCATCATACTTTAGCACTAGGCTCCCTTCTCTAGATTTTGTATTAGAGGTCTTCTTGTCAAACCATCACTTTACCATTTGTTGATGGCTGATCATGGCTTCATAAGCCTTTTCCATGTCTTCTTCCAGTTTGAGGAGTTCCACCAACCGTACTTCCATTTCGTTGCTTTCTTCAATTTCTAAGGCTTTCAATAGTTGTAAGGTAGAAATTTCTACGAAAATAGGTAACACTACCTCTTTTTTGTACATGAGTTCATAAGGGGAGTTCTCTAGGATTTGTTTGGGAGTGATCCAGTCTACCCACAAAGTAGGTCACAGGTGCTTGTTCCAATCCCTCTATCATTCCGACCCAATATGATTGATTAACCTAATTAGTTTTTTTGTTGGTTGACTTCGCTAACCTATTTCCTTTTGGGTAGTAGTTTGATGAAGTTTTGATGAAAATACCATGCCTGATAGAAAAATATGAAATCCCTAAACCTACAAAGGCTCAGGAATTATTGAATATGATTCAAGTGTTTTTGCCTTTTTTGGCCCAGATTTAGTGATTTGAGACTCATTCGCCACCTTGGGTGAATGGGTTCCACCTAGATTTTTGGCTCTTGAACCAATTTTCACACATTTCTAAGCACTTTTGGTTTTTGGTCCCATACATTATGTCTAATGGGACTCATTCACCACCTTGGGTGAATGAGTCCCATGTGGCCCAAAATCAAATTTAATTCAAATTTTTGGTGGTATTTTATTCTCCTAGATATGATGTCATCTTGTAGTGTTGTAATTTCAGTAATTTTTGCATAATTGAGTATAAATACAAGGTTCTTTCACTCATATTCTCACCTAGCATTCACAAGATCATTAAGAATTCACAAGATCATTCAAGGGAAGATTATCAAGAATTTTAGAACATTATTCAAGCATCAATCATCATGTCAAAGACTTCATCCCTCATGTTTGTTATTGTGCTAACAATTGTGATGTAGGTTTTATGATTCAAGCAAGTATTTCATGCAATATCAACATCATTCAAGAAAGAGTCCATACCCAAAATTTGCATCACAATCTACATCTCCTACAATCAGAAATTTCATGCTTCCTAACATATCATAAATCCTTGCATAATTATCTTCTACATATACCGGATAACCGAACTATTAGAAGAGCATTAGATAACCTTAAGGTTTTAAAAAAAAATCAATTGACATCATTCCCCAATACCTGGTACCTGGTATTCAGCTTTACCCATAAAATTTCCCTGGACTTCAGTTTTACCACAACTTCCATTTCACCAGACTCCAAATATTAGACCAAAACACTCTGCTTATATTCTCACCACCTTTTTCCTTTCAAACATTTTTAGTTCCCGATATCCGGTACCAAAAACACTTACATTACAAAGTACTCTTTGATTAAAGGTTTATCTTTCCTTTTTTCTCTTTTGGTGATCTTTTCAACTTGCTAGCTCCTGCCATAAGAGTTATTATTTTTCACTTGGGTCCCCAAGTCTTATAGTCTTGGGGCATGTTGTGGGAATACAGAAAAGTTTAGAAGATGGGGTGTGTGATATGGGAGACGGTATATTACCCTAAGAGATAATATGGGCCCACAATTGGGGGATGGACAATTGGATGTTTTATGGTAATGAGAGAGAAATTTGAGAATAGGACACAAGATGGTGCTCCAAATTAGGGATAAGTCCAAATCCAAATCCCTATGAAGGAATCTAAATAGGAGAAGAGAGATATATCTAAATCACTACAACATTACCAAGCTCAAATAGAGGGCCCCATGGATTTTCAAGAGTAGCCTATGCGGAAGTAGGTCTAACAATTTCTAATAATGGGGATGTGTCAAAATGTAGTGGAATTTAAGCACCACACATGATGATATTGAATATGATTGTATCCTTGAGCAAGTCTATGAGGTGATCCACCATATCCACATTGGCAAGGTTGTCCAAGAACTCTTGAATACTAGGAGAAAACTTAGATTGGGAAACCCTCTACTCGTCAATGGAGACTAATTCTTGAGGATAATTAACATTTTATGCTCTCATTTGCATGTTAGATTGTTAGGGTTCTCTATATCCAAGCAAACTAGTAGTGTACTTGTGTTGTGGAAAAAATAAATCCTAGACCTAGTGAATATATTACTTGGATCAATCTTTCTTCGCATCAACATTAGAATCCAAGCCAACAAGGTGATAAAATTGACTAAAAACCTAAAAGGAGAGCCAATCTATGTTGGACTTGGATCTTTTTTCTTCCTTCAAAATTTATTGGATTTAATATGAATTTATTGACCTAATTAACTAAGGACCCTAATTTAAAAGCATAATTTATTTGTACAAAAAAAATGAAAAATCAATAGAATGAAGATATATCTAGGAAGGGTAGAGTTTTGTGTACATTTCCTACAAATTTGGAGCCAAACTAGGAGGTCAAGGGTAGTCCCACCTCTATCTGAGAAGTATGAATTAAGATTTGCAACTTTCTTGCATGTAACATATAGATTTGTATTGCACTTTCTTATTCTATAATTTTTCATCTCTGGATCTAAACTTTTAAAATCACAACAAAGGGTGGAAAGGGGTGGTTTTATAGGATTTTTCCTCAATCAAACCATTGTTTTGGTAGTTATACCTCCATAAATAGCCAATACATTGATAGATAAAGTGTGTTTCCTCTAAACCTTAATTGTGTCTAAGGTTGTAACAAGATAAAATGTAAACTAAATGATAAAACCCTACTTGTGTGTGTTAAATAAGGATTTCTAAATGACCCAAGAAAGATCAACCCAAGAGAAAGTCAAATACCCTAGGGAAAATCCAAATGCTCAAATACCTTACTTAGGATAGCAAGGAGATCAAAGTTTGAAGATGAGAACATGTCAAAAAAAGGTCATTAGGTGCTTGAAGGGATCCAAAGCTATCTCCAAATTTAAACAAGTTCTTCTATTGGAATCAAATCCAATCAATGTCCTAGCTTGATTAATTATGAAATTCACTTTATAAATCTATAAAAATGGACATCTTTTGGTAGAGCTTTGCTATAATTGTAATTGCTTCTTCTTAATTTTGAAATAATAATTCATATTTAATAGTGGAACATACGAATAATTAAAGTGTAGGATGATTCATTTAAATTTAAATTTTTTTATTAATTTACTACTAAGCCTCAATTTTGAATTCACTTCTCTAAAATTAGAGACTAATATATACAAAAATCAATTTTTTTAGGAAAAACACTTTTACTAGGGCGTTAGTGCCCCTATATAGCTACTTTTAACACACTTAAATTTGATTTATATGTTTAGAATCTACTTAATTAGGACTCATTTAGAAAATGAGAACTTTTTGAGGTTCATTTGGTGAAATATGATCAAGAAGGAACTTTTAGGGTAGCATTAACATGTTCTCTTGGGTTGAAAGGAAAGGTCAAGTCTAGCGAGTGTTTCTAGAATTCACTACTGGAGTGGACACTAGAGACGAGTTCTAAATAAAAGTGTGAAATTATACTTTCACCTTTAGGGAGTACAATTTTTAATGCTACAATATATGGGGGTTGTTGTTGTTCCATATATTTTCTAAGCTCCAAATGTGTGGTCACTAGCATGGAAGGTTGTACATGATTGGCTAGATAAATTTTGATGACCTTAATCTCAAGGACACAACTAAACAAGTGTGGTTTCACATGGGACTTGGATGGTTGATTTATCACTCCTAACTATAATTGATACCCTATGCTTATTTTGATGGTTGAATTTACTATTGAGATATGCTTAGTTCTCAAGAAAAAATTATCTAAAAGAAAAACTATACCTCTAGCTCAAGTTTAAATATATTGGATGAGATATGAATAACTTAGGATCTAGGAAAAGTTCCTAATAAAGTAATATAATGGTGGTTGGATTTAAGATTTAATTTATCAATCAAGTGATTTAAAGGTGTGATAGGTCGAAATAGGTGTTAGAAAACAAGCAACAAGTTAAAGAGCACAAATAAACAACTAAAACAACCTACACTTCGAGATTAGCCTAAGTTGGAAACAAAACAAGACAAAGCCACGAAATAGAACTTTATACCTTGCGTTGAGTCGATCCTTTGGTTGGCCCTTCGATCTTGAATGTGTATGCTCCTTAGATGACAAAAGATGTGTGATATGAGATGCAAATGATGCTTGGAAACATGAAAAAAAGCTAAGTGTGGATTGAGAAATAAAACTGCAAGAGTTTGGCTACACAAAATGATCTCCCCAAAATGAGAGAAAAGAGGGGGTATTTATAGGATTTTTGGGAAATCCTAGGGGAAATGGACGGTTGAGATTGATCCACCAAATACCAAGATGTAGGGCTAAGGTGAGTTGAGAACTCTCAAGCCCTCACATCTTGACATGTGGCATGTGATGAAGCCCTAAAAGGTGAAGTGGACATGAGGTGGAAGAAAAAGGACATGACATGGAGGGGGTACAAAGTACCTTGGGATTGGACAAGATCTCCTCATAAAGGAGGTCCTTGTCCCCATGTGGGTGAGAGGACATGTGAGGAATTAAAAATTCCTCAAATATTCTCATGGGGATGGGAGAAAGAGTAAAGAATAAGTAAAGGACATGTGGGGAGAAGTGAAGGAATTAAAAATTCCTTTTAGGTGCCTTGGGGGATTAAAAGGTGAATTAAAAATTCACATGGGGAAGGGGGATGCCTTGTCCAAAAGGAGAAAGCCTTTAATAAGGTTGACTCAAGGACATGTGCCATAAATAGGATGAGGATTAGGTTAGGCTAATCAAATGATTAAGGTTGTGCAAGTATTTAGTTAGATAGGCTAATGACTGATTAGAGGCAAGTGGGAAATTATGGAGGATGTGACCTTGATGATGATTAAGGGTGTGCACATGTTAACCCTAGTTAATTAGAAGAAGATGAAGTAATTAAAATGGATTAGGGACCAACTTGCAAAAGTTGGAGGATGTGACCATAAGAGAGAAAAGATGAATTAAAAATGCATTTTAATTCAAAAGGGGAATATGACTAAATTAAATAAAAGGGGATATTTATTTAATTTAGAGGAGAAAAAGGGGTAAAGTATCAAATTAAATACTTTAGGACCCTTGTGCGAGATGCAAGATATTAATTAAACAAATGGCTTTAATTAATATTGTCAGAGGGGATGAGCAACCGGATGAATCAAGGAGACGCATTTGATCATATGGAAGTGATCAAAATTGGACGTCTACATTTTGCCCCTCTTCGAAAGACTATTAGAATAATAGGGTTTCGAAGAAAAACAGGATGCAGATGACTCCGTAGAGGGAGAGACCAGAAAAGAGATGCCCCAGCATGGGGAAACGCACGTGAGCTGCCCTGGACGAAGGGAAAGCGGAGAGGATGCCCCGGTCAAGAAAAGGTAGTGTTAGAGCGATGGATTAGGAGGAAATGGTATGGTATGCCCCCTCGAGAAGGGGGACGGGGGAGGAAAAAGGAGCCCCGGGCAACTTCTCGAAAGTATAGAGTGGTACGTGTTGTTGGAAAGAGCACGGAAAAACGAGAAGAACGGCGCTTGAACGGAGTCAATCGGAGATACGGTGTGCAAATGGCGGCCCCGAGAAGAAAGAGCTTGGATGAATTAATTGAGGTGATTTTTGGTTAAAAAAAAAGAAAAAAAGACCATGTGGTGGAAAAAAGAAAAGGGGATAAAAGGTAATTGGGGATTTGGTTTGGGCCCATTGTGACAGCTGGCAAGTGGAGAACGAGGAGAGAGAGACGAAGAGGCGAGCGAGAGTGGACATCATGCCGGAGTACGACAGTGACGTCATCCACCGGGCGGATGAGAGACGGAGATTTTTCACCCATTATGTGGTACCCCGCCAGGTTAGCTCAAAACCAACTGTGGATTTTTATTTTTTTGTTTTTCGGCATTTTGACACGTATTTTCGAAAAATAAAAACATGGGTTTTTTGCGGGGCGTCGAAAAATGAAATGGGTAGAAAAAAAAATTTTGTGGGTTGCCTCGGTTT
>VDFB02025358.1:0-21704 GCA_007258455.2 Sequoia sempervirens
GATATAATGCACAATGTAAGTCTGATTTCCAAATTTATGGAGAATCCAAAAGAGTCACATTGGCAAGCGGGTAAAAGAATCTTGAGGTATGTGAATGGCACCAAATAATATGAAATTTTGTATAGTGCAACAAATGATTTTGGGTTGGTTGGATACATAGACAATGATTGGGAAGGAAATTTGGATGATAAGAATAGCACATCGGGCTTTGTGTTTCATTTGGGTTCAAGAGCTATCTCATGGGATTCCAAGAAACAACCCATAGTTTCCCTATCAATAGTTGAGACTGAGTGTATAGCAGCAAATGCAACAACATCTCACGCTATTTGGTTGAGAAGAATCTTGGATGCTTTGAGAGAAGAACAAGAGGATGGAACAACAATCTTTTGTGACAATATTTGTTCAATAGCTTTGACCAAAAATCATGTGTTTCATGGAAGAAGCAAACACATTGAAATCAGGTATCACTTCATAAGAGAATTGGTTGAAAATGGTGAAATCAAAATGAAATTTTGTAGGTCTAAGCAACAACTTGCAAACATTTTCACTAAACCATTGAGCAAAGATTGCTTCAAATGCCTAAGAAGAAATTTAGGTGTTGTTGATTTGTATGAAGATTGACATTTGTTTGATGGCTTAGTCAAAGGGGGAGTGTTGGAAATATTTATTGCTGAGCCTCTTTACGTTAGCCCCCAACTCACCTACCTGTCAGGAGCCTTTCGAATGATAGTTTTCTTTTTGGGATCTCCATCCCCGTTCTACTCCTGACAACTCCTGAATTTAATATAGTAGGAAATTTTGAATTTCTAGAATTGATTATGGTAGGTGAATTCAAATTTTGAGAGGGATTTTTGTGAAGACAAAAGGAATGAATGAATGTAGTTAGTTTTTAGTGTGTGCAACAACAGTATGAGAAAATGATTTTTTTTAGTGTAGGTTCTCTTTGTGATTTAGAGAAGCTCCTAAACAACAACAACTGCATTTTTGTTCTGTACGTGTTTCCAGTGAGCAGTTGAAAGCTCCTACTCACTCAGTGTTTTCTAGGAGCAACAAATAGCTCCAATCAAATAGAAGGAAAGAGAGCTTTGAGAAGATCTTGATAGTTTTTGAGTTTGTGGGTGCATCTCCAAATTGCTGCAAGTTTAGTTTGTAATAAGTATTTTGTAGTTTCCAATCTAAAAGTGTTTTGTAATAGTTATTTTCTGAATTAATAGAAGAAGAAAATATTACACACCCAGTTTTTGTGTCTCCAAGTCTATTCCGCAATTGTTTTCTGATTCCCTAGTTGTTTTGGGGAAATAGGGTAGTAGCCCTGTAGGTTTTATTCCATTTGAATTCCTTAAAAAAAACCCCTCTATTTTTTTGAACAATCTCAGACTTTGGTCCCAAAATGAGTATGCAAAAAATCTATGCAAATAAATCTTGGCTGGAAATTTGAAGTTGGTACAAGAGATCAAGATCTATGCAACCTAGGAAAAGGTTATTGGAGAGGGATATCTTAGAACTTTGTGGTTACAAAAGAACCTACACAAGTAGCAAGTCACACACATGACTATTTCATTCGGTAGAGAAACATGATTAGAAGGAAGATATGCCCCAGCCTCTTTGACATTATAACAAAATGTGGAAACATGACAAGGCACTCAATGATCAGGAATTTTTTATTGGTACAAACTAGGAAAGAATCAAGATATAAAAGATCCCTTGCATACATGCAAATCATGAGAAAAAATGAAGTTAACTATGAATGCTTTGAATCAGTTTAAAGGCCAAATTTCAATGTCGAGTTAAGAAAATGGCTTGACTCTTCAGTGGATTTTCATTGGGCATAAGTGGTGGGCACTATATGACTTCATGAATCAAAAAATTCCAAAATCTATGAGAAAAATTGATATCCTAATTTTGATAATATCAAATATAATCTTTTGTGCAGTGAAGTAAAACACTTATATGTTGCTATTACCCATTCAAAAAAAATACTATGGATTTATGATGAGAAGCCTCAATCTGCTGAATCAATGCTTGATTATTGGAAATAAATGGGCATTACAAAGTTCACATTGGATAGGTCCATGGTAGAATCGATGCATGTTGTTAGTAGTTATGATGATTGGAAGCAGTGTAGCATTCAAAAGTTTAGTGAGAAAAATTATGGTATGGAAATTATTTCTTTGAGAGGTCTGGATATGTGAATATGGCTAAATGGGTAAAAGACTGGTTTTTAGCTAAAAGTGTAGATAAATCTGTTGATGCAACATATGCAATTATAAGAATGCTAGAGAACTCCTGAATAAAAAGAGACAGTTATGGAACCGAAAGAGTTTTGGAGGGGAGTTTTATTCTAAAAAATTTAGAGAGAGAAGGATTATTATTTAGTTCTGGAAGGGGGAAAAGGCAGGGTGATTTTCTTGTAAAATTTAATCTTTTGTACAAAGATAGGGGAGTCTATGAGCTCTCTATTTTCATCAAGAATAAAGGAGATATTTTGGAATCTATGCATTCAATTATATTTTCTTTTAATTGTTATTTTTCTATGTGAAATGGTTACTATTCTTGTATGTTTTCCTTTATTATATTAGATTAAGGATAGGTTCGTTACAAGATCTGGAGTCTTGATCTGTCCATATGATTAGAAGGAATTACCATTCTTTTTCCTCATTATCATTTGTGAGTACAAGTGAATTATTTGTGTGTCATTTTTCTTCATTCTCTTTATTTTGATTCTACAATCGTATTTGTGTCATGGCTATGTATTGATCTGTTAGTTTTCCTTTTTTGCATCACAATCAAAATTATACCCCAAAAACCCAACTTATATCTTACGAGGTAGTTTCCCCTCTCAAACATAGAGGAAAATCACCAATGAAATGGCAATCTCTCCAACTATTGGTAGCATTTGTCTTTATCAATTAGGTGAATAGAGTTAAAAATCAATTAATTTTCATAAAGACAAATTTTTTTACCAACATTCATCACCTCAATTTCTCAATCAAGATCAACCAAGGCACACTTTTAAAATCCTTTCAACACCCTACTTACATTTACTCATATATAAGACCTCCATATCATTCATTTCCATTCATCAATCTCAATTCTCTTGGAAGCAATTTGGATGCCAAACATAAAATGCATCAAACTAAAAATCCAAAAAAAATCAAGGATCAACATTTCCCCTCTAAAAGACATGCCAAAAAAAAAGAAAAATATGATCCAAAAGAAAAATCTCAATCCAAAAGGCCACAAAGGCCCATCAAGAAAAAATCAAAAACCATGTGGATAGCAAAGAAACTAATAGAATCAATAAATATCAAATTACAATCCAAATTGACGTCCATATTTACTAATCCAATAGCTTCATACACCTCTAACCCTCCATCCAATAATCCTTCATCTACCAAATCCATTTTGGTCCCTTTTATCCAAAATCCACTATCCTAAGTCCTCCATAATCTCCTAATTATGTTTTGGGGACCTATGTCCCAAAATCCATCCCTCCATCTAATTTAAAATCCACTTCTCCTCCACATCTCCACCGCCCTTCAAGGTGTGTGCCAATGTTGATCTTTTCAACATTTCCATCCACTCATCCATAAGTCTTCCAACATCGGGCATCCATCATCCAAGATTCTCCCTTCACTATTCCATCCCTTTATCCAATCCTTTGCATTGACCCTTATCCATTTCATCCCCCTTACCATCATTTTACTAACGTCTATGAGCATACCTCCAATTGTCATGGTCCATTGAAGCACATCTTCAAGGGATACCATTTATGGAACTAGATGCTTAAGTAATTCCTCCATGTCTCTATCATGCATCCACTATCTTCAAAATCCAACTATCCACATCTTTATCCCCTTGAAAAATAGGTGTCATTTGTAATCCATCACCCCCTTGCACTCTACATTTGGGGGAAAGATTAATCCATATCACACCCTATCCACACCTTCCAATACCCTATCCATTATCTTATCTAAGTTCCCCATCCCTCTTCCACATTTGATCTTGACAAGGATAAGGATCTTCATAAACATCACATATACTACCTACCTTATCCTATCAATACCATTCATCCCATATCCCTCATCCTATCCAATTCCATACTCCCTTCCCATCTTTGATCTTGATAAGGAGCATCCGTATTATCCTTCCATCCACACCTTATCCCTATCCTTTATTATTCTACATCCCATACCTCTCATACTATCTTCTTTCTACCATCCTATCCAAATCCATCCCCCCTTTCACCCTTGATCTTGATAGAGAGCTAGGGAAAAAATATCCACACATGATTTGGATAATTCAAGCCTTACTTCCTCTACCATTCATGTCTCTTATGCACTTTCCTTTCATATCATGCATCTTTTATCATCTTCCAATCCTTCATTCCACTACCTCTAGTGTGGGGCATCTTGTTCCTTTGCAACATAGTCCTTGGAGTTCCATCCATCAAATCCAACTATCTCCTATCCAAAAAATCCCTCTATCCTTCCATCCTTTTCCAAATCAGCTTATAATATATCGATTCATCAATTCAATTATCATCATAGGGATGTATCTTTCCTAATCCAAGTTTTGTTCTTACTGTTAACAACACAATCATTGGGATACATATTGTTCTCATCATTAACTTTGCTATCCTCATCATCATCAATCAGTCAATTTTTAGCTTGACTAGGGGAATTATCCTAGTTTATTTTTTGTTTGTTATGCATGCGTACTTGTTTCTTCTGTGTATTATCATTGTTTACATTTATCATGATCTTTGCACTCTATTGTTATAAAGGAATCAAGTGTCAAAAATTGTCACCCTTGACAATTTCGCATTGGGTTTAGCTCCCCTTATGTGCTTGGACCTAATTATGCATTTAATTTCCCATTGTATGAATATCTTCAGAAAATTAAACAATGAGAGTGAAAATAATCATTTAATATTTGCCCTAATGTTTAAGACCCTGACAAGGATGGGTTTGGACTAGGGTGCCCAAAGACCTTGTCCAACCCTTTTTGGCTCTAATTTGAATATGTCGGTATCAATATTTTATTATTTAAAAATCCAATTTTATTTGTTAGCTATCAACATTTGATTTCTAGGAAATTAGAAGAATTGCATATAAATACAAATCATTTTCACTATTTTAATCCTAACATATTTTGAGAAGGAAATTGAGATTATTATTGAGTGATTAAGAACAATCAAGAGCAAAATTATCTAGATTATTGCATCATTTATTTCAGTCAAGCATCATGTTAGCCATGCATCATGTTTTTATGTATTTTTTTCATGTTTTATGTTCATTTATTTTGTGATTAAAAACACTTATGGGACTTCAGATCAAGCAAAAATTTCTCTTGAAGGTGATGAGTACATGATTTCATTCCATCAAGGAATACAAATCTAAGTGGTGAGTTGCAACAATTGGTCAATTTATCACTTGTTACCATTCAACCTCTATCCAACTAAGGGTAAGCTCTATTTTTACATCATCATAGCTGTTATGGAGGTATAAATACCACAATGGTGTTTGACTTAGGAAAACCCCTATACGGCATAACCATTCCCCCTCTTTCATGTGTGCAAGTTCTCAGATCTGAAGAAAATTGGAGGAATATTGAAGACTAATTTATCATTCAAACATTCAAGCCCTACAAGTTGTCAAGTCAAGGAAAGTGGGTTTTATTGACAATAGATGAAGTTCCAACAGTGACCCTGAGAGAGGACTTATAGATTAGGAGCACCAAGAATTTGAAATCAGATCTTGAATAGCAAAAAGCTAGTCTAGGGCACCCCACACCCCTATCCAGCTATTTCAACACCAAATTTATATGATAGGCTCTTCTATTTATGCTCTCTACTTTTTTGGAATCTATTATGTCTGTCTGTTTTGAATTTCTCAAAAATCATCTTAATTTTCTATGTTTTCAATAGTAACTTAGGAAAAACATTGCATCATATAATTCAATCAATCAAATGTCAATTAATCACATCCACATCATCCCCTTCCACACAAAAAGGATTAAAACCCTAATCCACTATTTTGTCTTTTCTCTTGATGTTTGTAGCCAAGTGGATATTGAGATCATTTTTAATCCTTAATTTCCCCAATTGGAAGAAGTGTAATTTAAGACCTGGATCCCTTTTTCTAATCAAAAAAGCATCATGGTATTCCATATCATGGTTTTATAAGGCATATATTTTCACTTGGCCTTTTGATCATGTACTTGACACATTGTCATCCTAGTTCTTTATACTTTTGTGCATAACATCAAGTATAATATCAAATCTAGTTTTCTTATATTATTGCAGAATGAAGATCATCCATCCTCCCTCTCTTATCCATACCTTTGTCATCCTTCATCCTCTAGTCCTCCCATCCATTTTGAGATCACACCCATGTTCTTTGAACCCACATGTCTTTTTGAGGGGTCATACCTAACTCCCATCCTCGCTAGTGACTGGGGTATCATGCCACTAGTCCTTATCCCATTCATATCCACTATGTTTTATTCTTCTTTAAAATTATGTTACTTGCCTTAGTTGCAACATCATTTCAAAAGAGGAAAAATATAAACACCTAAAATATGAATTTACCCAACCACACCTAATTTTAGCCTATCTTGAGCTATTAATTAAATAAATAATAATTTATTTATTTATCCCATTACCTTTATCCCACCTTGTCCTAGCCAATTAAATTTATCCATTACCTTTATCCTCAAATCCTCCAACTAAATTAATTAATCAAATAATTTAAGCTAATTAATACCTATTACCTTTTCCTCTAATAATTAATTCCATTTTATCCCTCAATTCCTATCCATTTAATCCTAGACATTAGATTCATTCGCATGGATCACAATCTAGACTTGTTATCATGTTGCAAATGTCCCTTTCACATGTCTAAGACCTTGTCTAGATTCATTGAACCTAGACACTTACCAAAAGTCAACTAACTTTCTATCTCATCCATTCATTTAATATCACACCTCTTAATCATAGTTATTCCTATAAAGATGATGCCCTAATCCTAATCGTAGACCTATCACTTGTCCCCCATGTGACACTGGTCACATGACTATAAATTTTGATCCAAACCCTAATTCTCAAGCAATCCTATATATCCATTAACCAATGCATCTTGTCCCTATATTTCTATCATGTAAATTATATAAATGAGATTCCTTTCATACCATTTTTATGAATATTCCATATTCATAGCCTTATACTTTGAATTTTCTATGTACTCTCATTTTCTATCTACTTCTTCTATATCTTAGCTAATCTTCTATCATAATATCTTTCATCATATCAATCCTATCATCATTCTAATAGTTTGATAAGAAACCACATTCCTTCATCAGCACATCAAAAGAGAAAATAAATTGGAGCAAGGGTGAACTCTACTTCAACACTATCCTCACTAATTTTGAATGAATGTAAGTAAATTAAGTATAGATACATGAGTCCTAACTCTAATTCATATGAGAAATTTATAATAAATCAAGTTAAAAATTTAGATTAGAAATCCCTTACATTTCAATGATGCCTACCATTGGTAAAATTATCTAGTATGTTGTCACAAGTTGAATTCACATGTAGTGGTCAACAACATCATCTAGTTGTATGAGACCTAAAATAAAAATGATAAAAAAATATAATGAATGTAAGTATTTATATGCATATAATTTGGTACAAGTAAATAAATTAACTATAGATACACAAGCCCTAACTCTAAGTCATGTGATAAAAAATAACTATAATTAGTAGATGACTCAAGGGGAAGTAAGAATATGGCTTAAGGGGAGTTAAGAGGATGGCTCAATGTGACATGCAATAACTTAGTAATTTTTTTAGGGAATTATAGTAAATTAACTAACTATATATTAGCTATTAAATAAATATATACAACTACATGTATAGTTATAAATTTATTCCATTGTAGGTCACTTGCATCCTCTCCATTTTGTAAAGCATCTATAATTGTCTCATGTTTCTCTTTATTAGTATGTTTACCTTGATATCTCACTAGTTGTATATTTGTTGCCATAACTAAATATGAGTAGTGTATTATTTTGTTATGTCTTTCATAATCTTCAAGTGAAATGAAACCACTCTTTCTTATTATATATTTCCATATCCAAGTGCCAACAACAACCATAAAACCTATTGGAATCAAACTTATCATCATTTAATCTAGGATGTAACAACTTATGTTTTGTCTCAACAAATCAACCTAACCAATGCTCTATTTCCTCTTCATTTCTATCATATGAAATGTCTTGCAAAATACTTATATATTCAATAAAGTGTGACATATAATTCACATAAATACATGCATACATATAATAATATATTACAAAATAATGCAATGAAACTAGATATTAAATTAATGTACCTTCTTGTACAAGGTTTTAAACATGACCATAGTCATTTAATATAACTAATTGATTGTCCTCTTCAAAAAATAAATCATGTTGATAATGTGTTTGTGTAGGTGTTAAGGATATTTGTTTCCATTCTTGAACACATTCTCTATTTTCAAATGCTTCCCACTAACCTCCAATATAGAATTGACAAAAATGAGAAAGCTCCCTAGTCTATATAGTCCAACTAATTGCATTAGAACTCTTTAATGAATATTATTTTGTTAATCCACTGATTGTCTCACAATTATATCAAGGAAGTATATTGTATTCTTCAACTAACCATAATAATTATCAAATTTTAGAGTTCTCACTTGATCCTATAAATAAGTTTTTAATACATTGATCTCCAAAATTACACATGCATCTTTAGGCTTTGTTGCATCCTCAAATTTTAGTTGTTCCCTAGCAAGAGTTCTTTTCACACATGCTTTAGCTACATCATGCTCTTATTTACCATGTCCAAATTCAAAACAACTCCAAATATGTTGGATATTATTTTATTTATCACCCCTACATAACCAATAAACCACTCAAGCATTTTTTGATTGTCCTATGAAGGATCTTTAAGGGATATGAATGGTCATCCTCCAATTTTTCAATCCAGAGTTCCTCTTCTCATAGAATGAGTCTTGGATTAGTTCTCTTCGTTGATTTTGGTTTGATTTGCAATCCTTAATTCCTTTACTCTTAGACTTGTATTGAAAATATGAGATTGGATGGATTGGGTTTTAATAGGGTTAGTTGGGTTTTTTGGGTGTGTCTTGGTGGTTCAATTTTAATTTTTTTGTCATGTTAATTTTTTTAATTTTTGAACCCACCATTCTTAGTGGGATCCTTTTTGGAACCCTATACCTACCATCAAGGGCCATCTATGCTTGTGGGCCTAGGTTTCTCTCAAAGTTCAATTTTTTTGATAATGATCCTTCTTAAGTTTTTTCATATTGTAAACTTATCTATTAATTATTCTCCCTCATATCAATATTAATGGCAAGTTAGGAGGGATAGGTTGGAAGGTAAATTACAAATGAATAAATTAACTCCACCACCTACAAAATGATGAGAATGAAATTGGTAATCCTATAGAATTTTGTAGCCTGAAAATTTATCATACAAAGATATTTGTGGGGAGTGTAGAGAGAGAAATTCCTTAGGGTGCTAGGTTTTCAATTATAGTCTCACAAAAATGGAGGTGGAGTGGTTCTTGGATATGGAGGATTGGGATTAGTCAATGACTTCCAAGATGGAGTCTCTAGAAGATGAGAATACAATAAGGGCCTCCTGAATCCTAGAATCATTTCCATCTCCTCCAATTTAGAATTTTGTGAGCTATAAAGAATGAGGAAAATAGGCTAAAAAATATTTTTGTGTTCTTTATTTGTTTGGATAATGATTTTTTTCCTTCCAATTCTTTTTTTTTTGACTGGTTAGGAAAAGTTTGGGGAAAATAAGCATTTATGTCAATTTTTGTAGAATGCTTCAATAAGTATTATTTCCAATATTCTTGAGAACATGTGTTATGCAAGAAAGAGTGATTAAGAATGATTTTTGGAATTTTTTCAACATGTTTTCAAGGAAATACCCTAGGTAGTGGAGTCTAGGACAAATGAGGTGGTTTCCAACTTGGCCCCTAGGTGGGTCAAAGTTAAAAATAATCCCTCTCAATTGTGGAAGTTTATTGAACCACACATGTTTTAAATCCTTTAGGTAATGTCATATAAATTAAAGAAATTAGAGTTACTCTACCTCATTTAAATGCAAGGGTTTTATATTATTTAACCCCTAGAGCTATTCCTAAGACTCTTAGTATTAAAATTGGATATTTCTCTTTAAATATGAAATTAACCTTTTGGGTGGTTTAAATTTTAAATTTTTTTATGAAAAATGAATAAGCATGTTAAAAATGACTATCCTAAACTTGAAAAAACTCTAATCAATCTTTTAAATTTGATGAAAAAATGGCTAATAAGATTGATGAAGCTAATAAAAGTTGTCCCAAGGATAATACTTTGGACACTAGGGAATATATTAACAAGTAATATGATAATAATAGTGAGAGGGATATAATTTACAAGACCTCCAAAGATAATGGGTCTAATAAAATGGAGACTAGTGAAATGGCTCCAACATAGGAATACCCATTGTTTGGTGGATATTTTGTTGTTATAAAGCTAAAGGAGAGAATTTTCATAAATAATTTTTTGAAAAAGAATACTATAGGGATGATGATCTTACAAGGAAAAATTTTCAACTAGAATTATAAAGAATTAATGCTAGAAATAAAAGAAAAGAAGTAAAGTTATCTAAATCCCCTCAATTACTATTCATTGTTGGATATGCTGGGGATATTAGTAGGCTTGACCATATAGAGAATAACAACAACAATGAGATGGCTATAGCTTGATAAAATACTTTATTTTTTAGTAAGGACATGGATATTGAGAAATTACTGAAAAATATCTTAAAAGAGGAAAATAAGAAGAGGAAAAAGAACAAGGACACAAAAGAAAAATTATTGAAAAAAAAGAAGAGAAAATATCTAAGTGCTTTGAAATGTTCTATAAGAATAAGAAATTAGGAGATTCCTTTAAAATTTATAATGATGATTAAAGGTATGAGTTGGAATGTCAAGGGACTAGAATACTTGGATAGAAAATACATCCTTATATCTTCTTGTAATAATTTAAGTCCCAATTTGGTTTTTCTTTGTATTCAAGAAGTTAAAGTTGTCAAATCTTAGTTGGATTATGCGTTAAAATTTGTTTGGAGGATTTGAAATACTTTCTATAATCATCATGATAAATGCAAAGGAGGATCTTCCATTCTTATCCAAAGTAATTGGACTTATTTTATGGTGGAAAGTGTTTCTTCTGCTTGCAATATAGTACTCTAGATTATGATGGATAAGAATAACTACAAGTTTGGATAGATTTTTATTATGGTCAAGTGGAGTATCCATTGTCTACCTAAAATATACCCTAGATTTAGGCTAGATATTTTAATGTGATTGAGTATAAAGAAGAAAATAATGGGGGCAAAGAGAAAGTGTGGAAGGGTAATGAACTTTATTTTTTATCAAGAATGAAAATATTCCATAATATTTTTCATCCTCTAGAAAAAGGTAGAGATAAAAATAAACATATAAGGTTTACCTAGTGTAATAACCAGAGTCAAGGGAAAAGGGTTTACTCTAGATTGGGAGTAAAAAAGTTTTTATAATGAAAAATTTAAGTTTGAGTATGAAGAGAATGAAAACCTAGTTCAATTTATCCTACTACCATGTCTCATCATTCACTTATTGAAATAATTATTGCTATTGGTCATGGTTGTTTAAACAAGGAAATTAAAGGTCTCAAAAATTTTAAACTAAAAATTTCATTGGTTAATGATTAGGAATGTAATGAGGGTATAAAAATTATTACTAATATTATAAAAAAATACTATCATAAATACTACTATTAATAGATAAGAAATCTTGATTCTTGTTTGGAGAAAAATATATAAAATGGTGGGTAAGAAAAATCCCTAGATATAAGAAGGTTAGAGGGTCAACTATAGGAAAAAATTCTTAGGATAGAAGGGAAATTACAATGATTGAAAGATGACCTTTAGAATACTGCTAAGAAGTTTGATAAAAGCTAAAAATTTACTAAGAAGACTACAAAATTATAAAGTTCAAGGTGTGAAAATTAGAGCTAGAGCCAACTGGATTAAAGAAGATGAAGGACTCTAATTTATTTTTAATATTCTTAATAGAAAAACATTCAAGAGAATATATACTTTCTTCATTACAATGGTGCTCTGGTTGGCGATATTGAAATCCTAAAAAAATCTTTTCAAAATTTCTATCAAAATCCTTTTTCCTTAGAGGGTATGAGAAAGGTAAAGAGGCTAGGGAATTTTGTTGAAAAGTGATCCCTAGAAATATTAATGATGAGGAAGTTATGGGGAAATTTCTATAATGTGGTTAAGATATTAAATATATTTTTGTAAGATTTGGAATAGAATAACTCTACTCCATGCAAGATTGGCTGAAGATTATATCCACCCAAGATCTAGGCACTTCATAAAAGCACAAGATAGATCAATATGCAATGCTCAAGATTGCAATGGAATTAAATCTAGTAGATTGTGTGATTTACATATGAGACCACTTGGTTATATATCCAAGGTGAGATGTAGGATTAAATAGGATTATGACAAGTTTCTTAATCTTATGTCATGTGACAACTTATCATAACTACCTAGGACATATGTGTTACAAGTAAAAATATAAGATGAAAACTATCACCTTCTAGAAAGATTCCCTCCTTGGACCTATGTAAAATTAACATGTAAATAAGTCCCCCAAGCCTCCTAGTAAGTAATTAACTAGGTACAAGAATTTATTTGTAACACCAACACCCCCCCTTAAGTGCAACTTAGGGAGTAGCTAATTATTATGCAAATGACACAAAGATGGATACGAGGGCATGCTAGGTACCCATGCACAAATTCAAATGAAATCTCTCACAAATGGAGAAAAAGAGAAAGCCCAATGGGACAAAACTCCTCCCCAAAAGAGAGATGAAAAAAAATGCTCTCAATGAACAATGAGGACAAAACCCCATGTGAGGAAAAATTGACCCCATAAGAGAGAAGTAGAAGAGAGACCATGCAACCCCCCCTCAATGTTGAGTCTCCTACAAGGATGGTAGAAGCTTGACATTTAATGTTGAAGATGATCCAAAACATCAAGCAACGTTCCTCCCCTTAGGAAGAAACAAATCCAAGATGGTGTGCAAGATGTGTGATGTCTCTAAAGAATGCTCAAGTGTCTCCACGTTGATGTCGAAAGCTATCACACTCCAAATAGGCGTTCTAATCCACACTACTAAAGAAAATATAGGATCTCTTATAAACAATTATAGAACACAATCCAAAGATGAGGATACCTCCTCCGAAGATAAAGAAGCATCCTCCAAATGCTGTCCAAAAGAATCCACACTCATGTCAAACTACAAAGGATGATCATGTAGAGAATGAACAAGAGGGTCATAGTGTTCCCTCACAACAAATGAAGAAGGATCATCTTAATCAAAGAGAAGATGAATGCAATCAATGATGTCTCCCAAATCTGAAATGTGGGAATCACAAAACAAACCAACAATGTCTATCAAGTACTCATCCCAAGTATCCATCTCTAGAAGATGATGCATGTCCTACTGCACTGAATCACAAGGAACCAAAACTATGGCAACATAAGCATCCTCAGGTACAATAATAGATGAATAAGATGGAATATAAACATGTAACGCCCCTGCCAAGGAACCCCAAAGGACAACACTAACTATGAAAAAATAAGGATTTTTTTTTGAAACAACAATAGAATGTATAACATAATAATCTAAACCTATGTCCTCTAAGGTTCCTCAACTACGCTACTCACAAATCAACAATCAAGATAACTAGAACATTTCAAAAGATGCATGCAAGGATCATTTTTAAATCACCACATTAAATGATTCTACATTACTTACTTTCATAACATATCAACTGATAATCAACAGTAATGATCATTTCGAGCTAACATATGAAAGATGCATTACATTACAATATTCATTGCATGAAGAATTCATCAATAACTGTTACATCATTACAATAATTACATCAATGCTTCCCTTAGTACAAGTAGGAAGATTGAATCAAGTTACATTAAGTGATACAATAGAGTTAATATCTTATATGCAAATACATGAAAGGTTGCCTTCTCAAATTGGAACAGGAACTAGAATCCACAGTGCAATGGAAAAACTCCATGCACACAAACACGCAACAAGAATAACCAATGGAGGAAAAAGCACCAACCTCCTGACCATGTGGAACCCTTAGGTCCACCCCTCATGCTAGGAGATAACACAAGGTCCCACATACAATAGACAATTAGGAAAACAATATGCGAACACAATCAAGGGTTATACATGACTCCATCACAACACTGCTAACAATGCCAACATCATTTACAACACTTACTTCACTATTACACCATATTTTCACTTATAGCTCAATCAGGTAGAGCTTATTGATTTGAATTGAAAGGAAAAATGTACATTTTAACCTCTCCTAAATTAGATTCAAGTGCATAAATGAAATAATTCAAAAGGTTACATTTACAAATTACTGCATTTATACAAATCCATGTAACATAGGAAAGATTTTTACAAGTCTTTTTTGAACAAAGAAGTAATCTTTATTGAATGTAAGAATGTTCATTGTCTCACACAAGCTATGAGATTGACTTTTTCTTATTCAATACAAATTAAGAAAATCATATACATGAATAAGTAAATGAAAGAAAATATGCATATAAGGAGAGAAACTAGTCATTGCCTTAGAATGACTGGTTTAGGGTGTTTTTTCTTGCTTTGCTACTAATCCGAGCTGCTTGTCCCTCCTAGTTCCTCATTGTTCATATCTCCTACATCTAGCAATAAGAATGATGTTAGAGAAATGCTCTAAGCAATGAAAGGTCTTAAACATTATATGAAGATACACCTATGCATATATAGACTTATCTCAATGTGCATTAAATAAGAAATGCATACTTTAGGTGTCTAGGAAAACCATTTGATCAACATACACACCTAAAAAATGCATTGTGCTTTCTAACATGTTTGCTTCATGTGCAAGAATGTTGTTTTAATTCATCTGGTTACAACACGTGGGATAAACGTGGCTCCCACAAGGGTTGAGCTCAATGTGTTGTTTTGTTGTGTTTTACAGAAGCAATGAAGGATACATCATCAAATAATTCACTCTTTATGTTCTACTCAAACCAATGTACATCATTTAAGATAAAGAGTTTTATTCACTACCCTAGATGACATATACTTGTTTAGGGAAAATAATAAAGCATGTATACAATAATATGTATCAAAATAGATTGCATAAATGCATTGATGTTCTAATTTATGGATACATAATCTATGATGACAACAAGAGCTATCATGAGTCATGTAGAATAGATATGAGTTAAAATGCATGAGTTTCCACAATGAAACAACTATCTTCAAGGATTTTAAGAAGAGCAATTTTTTATCATTTATATACATTTTGAGATAGTATTTGATCACATCACAAGCTCTGTATCTTCATGAAGTATTCCTGAAAGTAGATCTTTTGGCATATGGCTGTAGGCTCAGGTTTTGTAGATGCAAATTCATTAACTTTTGATAAAGAAGCTTTCAAATTCTTGAAAAATAAAACCCACTTAAAATGGAAAATGGTATACATTTTGTTTCACAAATTATTGTTGTGGATCAAATTATGGTTTACTAGAGGTCTGAGTTTTTAGCTAGGCCAAAGGTGTATACAACAATATTTAATGAATGAGTGAATGGCTACAGATTTTAGAGGAAACAACAAGTATCCACAAACCCAAAAAACCCGCGGCCATGAGACACATCGTGAAAACCCTTATGGGTTTTAAATGTGGAAATTTAGTGCATGAAATCACAAACTCTTGACCTGTAGGTTTTATGAATTCGTAGAATAATGAATGGTAAAATAAAACCTCAGAAAAGCATTCTATGGTCGTAGCCTAGAAGATAATGCCAAGAGGTGGAATTTTAGAAACAAAGGTCAAACAAAATGAAAGCTTCAGAATGAAAGATATTCGCAAAGATGTCTGAAGAAATAGAAATGGATCATATTTTGAGCTCATTTTTGTCTACAAGAAGGTTTTGTGAAAAACCAGGAAACCCTATGGCCCGCGGCTTGGGTTTTACATATTCTTTGATGGAGTGAAATGGAAAAATATAGTAATATGCAATAGCCATGACAAGCTAATCAACAGGGGGGCAAGCTTAAAATTGAGCTTTTCATCTTACAGAAATGGAAATCCTATCTCTTCAATAGCGGTCATAAAAAACCCTTGGCCTCATTTACAAATGGCCATGTCTCAAAATGAAATCTATGTAACAAAACCAATGCCTGTAGCATATATGGTTGCATAGAAAAATCATAGAATAGTAAAAGTCGTGGGTATGTGTAAACCTAGAAAGTTTTAAGTAGAGATCGAGCATAGGGGTTGAGCATGATAATACATAGGAAATACCATTTTTCCTTACAAGAAAATGTATGGGAAGACGCATATTAGTAGAAAATGTAAACATTTTTTCTTTTTTCTGTAAGAATGCTCAAATTCGATCTATTTTTTTTACTTCAAAAAATGTAGCAGAGCAACATAAAATGCTTACCCAATTATTGATTATATTTTTCTCTTCAAATCCTATGTATCAATACATTTCCCAGGTCCAACATATGAATCTCCATTGAGGCTAGGTAAAAATGAGTAAACAACAGAGGAAAGTGAAACACAAGAAATGAGAGAAAGAAATGAGAGAAGAAAATGTTTAAAGTCATGCCCATAAAGCTTCAAAAGCAAGAAAACTTCTAGATTTGAACAAGGGGCGGGTTTACCTCTTGAACCTTAAGCATGAGCAAGGAAATGGCATTGAATACCTAGGTTGAGCTTTAGAGATCCATAAACCCTCCCTCGTGGTGGCGGCATAACTTCTTCAGGAAGCTTTGATGAATAAAAAATGAAATGATGTTTTTATTTTTTGCTCTTATTTTGTCTTATGGTTTGGAACCCTAAATAATGTCAATGACCATAACATGACATTTTTGTCATTGTTTTATGAGAAAATAAAATTCCAAGTAATATATTCCCCTTGGGTGCAAGGGTAATTTCCATGCCTTAGGTATTTTAAATTCCTTGTAAAATTTTATAAACCTTTGCAAAATATAATGCTTTATACATGTATGCACTTATGGCTTGTATAGCCTTGTGACATGTGGATGCCACCTATTCCTTTGGAGTTTTCCTTTGAAAAATTTGACCTCATTTTTATGTGCTGACCACCATAATGGTCAAGGCATGGAGTATTTGCATAAATAGTATTGTAAAACAAATGGCTTGGAGGTGTGATTATAAGCCTTTAAGTCATTTTGTTACTCTTAAATGCAATAAGGATGACTTAGTCGATTGGGAGAAGATAAAGATATGTTTGTATTTATGCTCTTACAAGCATCTAGGAGGTTATTTGTAGTTTGCAAACATGTGGAGAAGATGTAGGGTGTTGTCATCACCTTTTTGAGAGAATATAGGCTTCTTTGACTCCAGTTAGAGCATTTTTAGAGGTGTTTATGGTTTGATCAAGTCATGCTTGACTTTTTCACCCATTATGAGCTCTTTTGGAGAAGATATACATTGGATTTATTGGTGCATCCAACCCAAAGAGACTTCTAGGTGCCTTTATTTTTATGGAGTTGGTTGGGAGTTGGATAAAGTCCTTGTTGTGACTTTTGTAATCGATTCTTCTTATGCAATTTCTGGAGATAGACACTTTTTCTTGGAGTCTTTGATGGATTTTGAGCGTAGCATGGCACTATTTTTTGGAATATGATTATCACGGATAATACTTTTGTCTACCAGTATGTTGTTTTTTCATCTCATTATTGCAGTATTGTGCATAACCAAGTGATTGATCGAGCTATTAGTGAGGTATTTTAATCTCCTTATGGTTGTCTTACGTTCTTATGCCATTTCTGCAAAGTATGCTTATGTAGGTTATAGGTTGTGTTTAAATTGCATTTATCCTTTAGAATTTGAGAATATTGTTTTCCTTTTTGAAGATAATGCACTCAAACTTTCCTGTGAAACATTTATGTATAAACTTACAAAAATGAGTTGTGCAGTCTAGATGTTGTCATCGATGTTCAAGTGTTTGAAAATCTGAAGTTTTCATAGTCCTAGTCAGTTAGGTGTATCACTCTGTATTTTCATCTTCAACATTTACTTTTTTAAGCATTTCTTCTCCCTTTTCCTTCAAAAAATCAGTAGTTTAGGTAATAACCAGCAAGGAAGCCGACCTCATCCGAAGATTCACTCCAAATTTCAAGGTCACCCACAACCTTGGGAGTGTTTCCATGTTACTTCAGAAAGTTAAGTTACTTGACTTATAGAAGGGGTGCATTCTGAGAGATAACATTCACTTCGGGAGGCACTCCACACAACTATAAAGAAGAGTACAACTAGTGGGCAGATACTGGATTCTGTATTAGGGATGGGTATCTCATCCGCGAAAGCGATATAGGTTATCTAACCGTCTTCCAGGCCCAGGAAGACCCCATCCCTAGGTTATCCTAGCGTACTGCTGATCCCCGGCCCCTATACAAACTCATGCGGAATCAACATACCTTTCATGAGGACAAGACAATTGATCTTTCCATTCTAGGCCTTCTCATCTCATCTCAAGCCTAAAAAAACACTTGAGCCATGAGTGAGGCATACATTATCTTGATTAATGTGAAATCTACCCATCCCCCTAATTCATTATTAAGGTTATCACTAGATTAAGAAACCCTCCAATGGGTTATCTTGGACACCACTTTGGGTTATGGCCCCCATTGAGAGCTACTCCCCCTACTTGCAACTAGTAAACCCTACACAGAGCAAGGAATTGTCCATCTTGCACACTTATCACAATCACATAGAAATCCAAATACGGGTGAGCGTGAGGCGTCTTTTTCACATTCATCACTTAATCCATAAATCCATACACATGCCAGATGGGGCCTTCACCCTTAGGGTATGTGTTCGCAAAATGCACATGACCAACAACATAGCCAACCACTTCATGGTTAAACAATCATAAGGACCATACATACAAATATACCCCCTCCTAGGCCTCTATAAACCAACATACTAAGCACACTTCCCAAGGCGCATGCTTTTACATAGATGACTCCCATCAATACAATCACATCAACACTTAATCCAAAGCCAAGACACAATCACTTAATCTTAACCCTGAAGACATTCATAAACTCATGCAATGAAACATACAATTTAACAATCTAATTGCATAAATATTTATATTACTTCCAATTACTCTACAATCACTCAATCAAATAACCCATATCATAATAATGCTCTCAGAACTAACTTTTAAATTAACATCACAAGAGATAGATATAAATCTAGTCAATTTTCCTATTGTAAGGACATAACAATTATTATCTTAATTACTTTATCATTTGAATTTTAAGTAATCAAAACTATGTAAAAGTAGATTCATTTGTCTCCTTTAACGAACTGTAACTTTCAACTATCTATAAATGAAGTAATTCAATGGCGAGAGATTCATACTCATTTATTAACTTTTCCCTTTTAGCTCTCAATTTATCTGCTACAAAATAAATCAGATTCTAAAATTAAATAATGTTCTTATTTCTTTACTTCACCTATAGTCCACCACATTCAAGAAAACTAATCTTTTACTTAAGTAAGATGAGTGAAAATAATCCACACTCGTTTATATCTAAAAAGACAATATTACAAATCAAGGTATGATCGATGAAATACTAGCATTTAAACATCTAATGGAAATTTATATTGGAGTTAGCTACCTACACTTGCTTTTTAAGGTTGTGCAATATATAATAATAATAATAATAATAATAATGTCAATTTTCCCAACTTTTGGCTTCCCATGCTTGTAATTATTTGAGGGGACCTGATGTCTTTCCTTGGGATGGTTTGGATTTGTCTAGAAAGTACTCTGTGTCAGTTGATTATAAGTAGTTGGGAAGGAAGTTGTTTGGGGACATTGAGGTCCCTTGGTGGAAGCAATTTTGGCACAAGTTGGCATGGCCCAAGTGCAATTTCTTCATGTGGTTAGTGGCTCATAACCGATGTCTTACTTGAGATAATTTGTGTAAGCGTAGTTTCCAAGGCCCTTCTATGTGTGTTTTGTGTCGGGGCTATGATGACAGTGTCTCCCATCTATTCTTCCAATGTTCCTATGCTAGGGAGATTTGACATTTCTGGTGGAGGGTGTGGAATACAACCTGCTAGCATGTTTCCTCATTGGTGGAGTTTGTGGAGCGGTGGGTCAGGGACCCTATTTCTACCTCCTTTCTTCATGTTGCTTGGGCTCTTGGCTCATCCTTTATTATTTGGAACCTATGGTTGGAGAGGAATAGGTAGATTTTTTAGGATGTGTTGTTGATGGCCCCTCACGTGTGGTGGAAAATTCTACATTCTTTGGGGGAAACTATTGCGGCTAATTGTGATTTGGCTATGTCGGTGGACCCTCATGATGTTGGGTGTTGCAATCATCTTCATCTTCCTCCTCTGCATTGGCAGCTCATGCACAACAAATGTAGACATCCTACCCCAAAGGTGAATAGGGAGGGAAGATGGTCCCCTCCTCAAGGATTCCTAAAAATCAACTCAAATGGCTCTTCTCGTGGAAATCCGGGTCATGCTGGCATTGGTGGTGTTGGTCGAGATAGCTCTGGAGAAGTTTAGTTTATCTTCTCTTTTCATAAGGTTATTCATTCTAATAATTTAATGGAGGCTCAGACCATTTTATTGGTTGTGGAGCGAGGTAGTCGATTGGGATGGCGAAAGATCATATGTGAGTTTGACTCTCAGGTTGTGGTGAACTTGCTGAATAGGCATAATTTAGATGATGTGAGCTAGCAGTTGGCTTTGATTGTTGAACAAATTCTCACTCTCTATGCTTCTCTAGATGATATTACCTTCACTCATATCCCTAGAGAATGGAATGGTGTTGCTGATTGTTTGGCTAAATGGGCTTATGATCATATTCATGATTGTAATTTGGTGGATCGGGGTCAACTTCCCTTGGATTTGTCTCAATATTTGGATCACTTGGTTGAACTTGATAGGGTTGTTTAATTCCCTTGCTTTGTAACTTTTTCTTGTTTTAATAAAGTTTTTACCCCTCCTTGATGTAATAATAATGATATGTTCTCAACAATTGTTCAAGGAGAGTTTAACAAAACTAATGTCTTAGAATAATCCATTTCATCTAAGGTATTAATAGTCTTAATTCATCTTACTAAACCTCTAATCATGATCAATGCGTGTTATTATCCTATATAATTATTTAAAAATCACTTTTAATTTATTTAAAATCCGCTTTGTTATTTAAAATCCCTTTTAATTATTTTAAAATCCTTTGGCACAAGAATATATATTTAAAGGTTACATAATGAATTTGAAATTTGACGAAACAAGTTAAGAATATTTATAAATACTGATCTTTATAATACTCAAGCTTTTCATAATTTACTTATGTATAAATCAAACTCCTATAATTAAAATAAAATAAAATCATAAAGCAGATTTTGAGAAGATTAAAGACAACAAAATAAAAAGACATAAAGGAGATTTTTTATTTTTGGAAAGAATAATGATTCTCAAA
>VDFB02025358.1:21895-45649 GCA_007258455.2 Sequoia sempervirens
TAACTTTGATTTTAACAAATGAGAATTCAACTTGACAAATATTTGTATAGTTAAAGTAAATATACAAGATTTTTAACTTTTCAAATTTCAAAAATTAATTTCCCTCAATTTTATTGGCTACAACACTTTGAGCGATAAGGGCAGATTTTCAAAATTTGTATACTTGTTATATTTTCCATTCTATTCATTTATTTATTTTTTTATATGGCCACCATTCAATAAAGTACGATACTAATGAAGATTTTTTTGAAATTAATTTTAAAATTTCTTAGATAATAATTATTAAAATGTTAATAAAATATACAATCTTCTAACATTTTCTTTTATATTGTTGTTTTAATTTTTACTCTAATATTGATATTTATAATTTATATATATATATTGAATAAATGATTGTTTTGAACATTTACTGTTAAATTATTATTTTAATCTCACAATACAAATATCATTAAATTATTAACAAAATATACAATCTAAACTACTATTTTTGAATTACCTATAAAGTATACAACCTAAACATTTATTTTTTATAATCTCATTTTCATAAATATATGATATCTTTCTAATATTGCAATTTATCTCTAAAATATCTTAAATATGTTTCGGCATAATACTATTGTAAATGAGTTTTTCTTTTTTTAGTTAACTAGTTATTAATAATTTAGTTTTCAACCAATCAAAAATAGTATTTAGAAAAAAAAAAAAAAATCATTTTTGTAAAGTCAACTTTGTAAATATTTAATTTTACAAATTATGTACCTATTTCTTTCCGCTTTATAATTGGTCAAAAGTTATGTGTGTTATTAAGATTTGTGGGAAAGCAAGTAAAACATTTTTAAAGTAATGATTTTTTTATTCTTTCATTATACTCAATATCTCTTTTGTTATCTATGTTTTTTATGGTATAATTCTTGATTATGATACATTCTAATTTCTTCTTTTCATTAAAAAGTTTAGATCTTCAATCTCTTTGTTATCTATGTTTTTATGGTATAATATGATTATGATATTTCGCCTTCTTCTTTTATTAATAAGTTTTTTTCCTCATGTACATCTTTATTATTAATTTATAATATATATAATAGGTAAATAAGTTAATCTATATTATGAAGGTAATATATTGATTTATATTAATATATATTAATAGGTTATTTTATTTTGTAGGTTCTTCTTTAATATATATATATATTAATATATTTTATATAAATTGTTATAATTTTATCTATTTATATTAATATATATTATAGATTAAATTATTATGATTTTATCTATTTATCTTAATATATATTATAACCTTTTGCATTTTAACCATCTATTTTTTAATTTTAATTGAATCATTTATTTATTTTTCCAATTTATATTTTATACATAATCTCATATTTTTGCTTTTTTCATTGGTTAAATTTTTATTGTTTTAAGGTGTAGTATATTTTCCTTTATATCTTCCTTCATTTCTTTTAATAATTTTGGTAGTTGTTCCTATATAATTCATCTTTTAGTGTCACGACTCCTCTCCTCCCAACTGCATATTTTGATAGACTTTAATGCTAAAGGTAAATGCATGTTCACGTTTGATATTCATGAAATGATGTTTATCTCTACATTTCCTAAAAACCTTAGCAAGTTGGGTCTAGCCATTAACTATTGATGAGAAAGGAATCTGATAAAGGTCTTTGAATGGAAAGCAAATTTTATTCACCAACTATGGGAGTAAAGGTGCAGACATGTGAATTAAATTTCTATCAGTATAGACCCACTGGCAAGGATACATCGCGCCATCCACAACCACCCAAAATAGACTTTTGATCACCTCAGCCCACCCATATTTCTCACGTTGGATTTTAATTCAAATGCCATAATAAATTATGGAGCTAACTCGTAAACTACAGTGGAAAAGAATTTAATGCAATTCTATCTATAAATTAAATGTATGGGCCTATGTTTTGGGGCATCTCCGATTACTTGTGTATTTGATGTCTTGGAAGGGATTCCAGAGGAGTGTTATACTACAGATTTGTGTAGGAGGTGAATGTGGGTATTAGGCGCCTCCCTACTTCAGACCCCCAACCAGGAATCAACGCTAAGAGTAGGATTCAAAGAATTTTTATTTTTTTTTAGAGTGACTGTGTGTGTGGTATCATTGGCACCCACTTCTTATCTTATCATCATACTTCAGAATTCCATCAAATTTGGCTGTGGATTCATATTGTTTTATATGTAAAGTGTTAATTTGGATAACATATTTTCCACAATCTCAAGAGTAGAATGGTTTTTTTTTTAGAGATAGTGTATAATACAATACACACTTGAATAATATTTTAAAATAATGATTAGTCCAATACCTGAGTCTAGTGGAATTAGTACATGCAGTAATCAAATTTAAATAAAACGTTTACTATTAGGAATCCTTAGTAACTGTGCAAATTGTGAGAATGCAACATTATAAAGGAGGAAATGAGAGCAGTTAATATTATGTAGAAGAAACAATTGGTAAATAAGAAAATTATTTATTATCAGGGTTATGAGATTCAAAAAAATATCTTTGACATAATTATAATTTTTCTTTCTTTCATTCAATACTTGTCACCAAATTGATATTCTAAGGGAAAAAAAAATTACTCTAATGCATGTGCCTTATTTTGCAACACATACAACGGTTACTTCTTTTTAGCTTAAGATTAAATTGATTAAATGATACTGCCCTTCACTTCTCCTAAATATTAGGCATGTTGTTAGGGGTGCATCCTCATATAAATATTTCATATCCGATGGAATGTGCATCCCATTAGAATAATGAGCAAAGAAGCTTCAAGTAAAAATAATCTCCCCATGATTTCCTAAACTTTAGGCTCATAAGATCCACACTCTTCTTTAAAGCCTAAATACTAGGGAAGAAAGTAGCCTGAATGGAATATTTCCTTTAAAAAGAGGAAGAGAATAGTAGGTGTTAATATTTAAAAAAAAAAGATTAGTTAAATTTTTTTGAACTTTTTCAAATATTCTATTTAGATGAATAGTATAGGTTAATATCTTTAAAGAAAAGATTAGTTAACATTTTAACTTTTCAAGATATTTTTTTTCAAATACTTCTTTTAAGGGAATATTCATAGGAAGATAGTTTCCTTTAGTATAATATTTATTTTTAGAAAAATGTAATTGTTATCTAGTGTGGTTAGGCTTGGAAATTTTCAATAGATTTAAAGATAGCATTAATCCCAAAACCATGTAATAATATCAATAAACTTCTTTGACATAGATAGTTGAAACAAACACTCGAAATTATAAATATAATGAGTTAAATAAATAAATAAATAAATAAATAGAAGTTTCCTAGACATTTATTAATATTGCTCTTTGATTGACTATAGCCAAGCATACAAGTTCTTTTTTTTTCAACTCTAGTAAACCTTCTATTAACACATATTGGGTCTAGACTTCAATTTCAAATATAGATGAAATGAAACCTATTCTTACCTAGTAGTAACCTTCTATAAGAAATAGACAACATAAAAACTTCATCCAACAACCCTAGTTAATGGATAGTTTATTACTTTTCATAATTTAGTCATGAAAATGTTGATTTCCTAGTGCTACATAAACTATCTAGAAGTGTTATATGTTTAAAAAATAGGACAATAAACCTTGCAACAAATATTGATGATATTAAAAAGTGATTTCTTTTAACTTGCTAAGGGAAGTAGGGAATAATATATGTTATGAAATTTTCTGAAATAATGCATGCATTCAATTTAAGTACTTGCTTAATTTATGTTGCTTGGGATTAATTTTATGAATGGATACGGTTTAGCTACTGAATAAATGGTTAAATTAATTTCTTCAATGTTTATGACACTTAATTACTAAGATTATAACTTATTATAAGTTATTGACCAATGCTCGTTGTTTCATCTAATCATCATGGGTTTAGATTCCTAATGAATATTGTTAAAGTTACCATGCATTATGAGCTTTCTTTTCCTAATTAATATTTAAGTATGTTAGATATAGATTTGGAAACTAATCAAAGAAGGAAAAACAAAACCAGCAGCGTTCGGTATTAATGGTGCCTCTGGTTCACGTTTACGGGTAAAGCCATCGCGCTTGAGCTACTGCATCTATAGCCTAATACAGCTGCAATAACGGCGTCTATGGCATCATCCCTATAAATCACCAGGGAGAAATAAGGAACATTGGCTAATTTAATCCAAAGGGAGGGAAATCCCCTTTGGATCGATAATCTAAAAAGATTAAACAAAAATGAATCAAATCCACTAGTGACAACCTAGAAAACTGTAACTTAGGAATTTTCAATTCAAGATATAATCGTGTGGATAATTTATTAGGAAATCATTTAAATGGGTCAAGGGAGACGAATATCATTAGGGAGTAGGGTTAGATGAATGTTATTAGATAAACAATAAATGGTCAAGGCGATCATTTATTATCCATGCTTCCCATCGTGGGTAGCAACCGCAAAGGAAATATCTAGGGGAAATAAAAACCCTAGAAAGGGTTGCATCCCCGCTTTATAACAGTTCACATAAACATAGCCTAGAAAATAGAACTACATATTTTACGCCTTGATCCCGTTTGGAAGCAGGGTATGTAGGCAGTCTAGGAAACGAAGGATGCTCCCAGTACTCAGGCGTTCGGGAATGGGGTTTAGGGTTGGAGAGATCACATAACTAGTTATAAGAGATAATCAACTAAAATACATACAACTATACTCGGAAGAATCCCGTATGGATTGCTTGATTCCCCGGGGCCATTAGGCTAAATTCTCGAGGCGGGTTTCAAGTTTAGAATTACAATTTACATACCCCTGAGGACGACGACCTCGGTACACTTTTGGTAGAAAGTGTGGTCATCAGGGAAGCGACTCAGGATCCGGATGATCCCGATGAGTTCAAGACTCTGGCCAGAGCACATACCTATCATATGATAGATGCCTGCCTCGTTTAGGTGGATGCCTATTCTGATTATATGAATAGATGTATTCCTATTCCATATGAATAGATGAAGTGAATTCTTGTTCCGTATGAACAGATGATATACCTATCCTGTATGGATAGAAGTTCCGAGTATACTTGTGAATGAATACTTGAAAAAAAATATAGTGGTATTTCGGTTAAAATTAATTAGGTCCTTACATTTATAATTTCTCTTCGATTTGTTTTATTCATTGTTTAAAATATTTAATCTTTTATCTTTTTTTATCCATCTATTTGTGTTATACCATATTACTATATTATTCATTTTTTTATGTTTTCATCATTTTTTTCCTAGTTTCAATTTTACTTCATTTTCTAATCTCCTCACTCTCTACCCTCTCCCATCACTTAAATCTTCTTAAGGTCATTTCTACAATCATATTCTTCATTACCATCTTCCTGTGATAAATCATTGAGTGTGGTTCAAAATGTTGATTCAAAATAGCATACATAGTTTAATCCAAAAGTGTTTACTCTATCATTCATTTCTTTGGCAAAGTCATATCATCTATAATCATTGGTTCGTTAATATTTAACAATTATGGATTTGAATGAAGAGATTTAGTTGCACTTGTGTCTATACTATGAATAAAATTTAACCCTAATAATAAATTCTAAACCATTATCTTAATCCTAGACCTATCACTAACCCTAACTATGGTTGTAACACTATCCATAACTATAAATCTAACACTAACCATAATAGTAAATTCTAACCCTAACTAATTAACAATATTAAAACACTATAATTAACGAAACTAAAACACTATATTTAACAAAATTAAATTTATTTTTATTCACATTAATAAAACTTACATTTAATTTTTATCAAATCTAAAAAACAATAATTACAATACTATAAAGGAAAGTACTAGCCACTACGTGGCACTTGTTAATTCTAGTGAAGGCCAATTTATAACTAATTATTAAAGTAAAAATATTTTAATTTTTTTTTAAAAACAATTACAAATAATGATTTTAAAATCTATATTCGGTAAAAGATAACCAAAGAAAAATGCTTACAGCATTGTGAAACAAGGTTTTTATGTGGAAAGAAAGTGTAGAATATAAAGTTTTGTAAAAATCAATCATTTAGAAAACTCATTATAATTAAACATCATCAATTAAATATATATTTTTTAGGATAAATATATTAATTAAATAATCAACACTCATAATTTCAAATCATTCAATAATCACAAATTTAATTTATACTAATAAATGTTCTAAATTTAACATCACTTACATAGCTAATTATAATTAAAAATATTAATTCTTTTAAAATTAATATTTTATAAAAATAGACATCATGTTTAATTATACTGGATCTTGCATTATATATATGGAGATGCTTTTATGAGTTTGAAACAACTTTCTCATGTTAATGATGTGAGTGAAATCCAATTGCTTGTTATTTATTAGTGATATCAAATAATTATGCTATCTATATTAATGAGTAGTTTTTAAAATATTCTTTTTCTCATCAATGAAAAACAAATAGAAAAGAAGCTGCAAGGAAGGTTCCTTGCTTGTCATTAAACCTTATTTTGTGAATTGTATTTTATTTCTTATAAACCATATTCTATAAATTATATTTTATTGCATAAGCATTTTATTTTGTTATGTAATACATTAAAGATAACAATTATAATCTAAGGTTATGAAGTTGAAGACAACCATTACAATCTAAAGTTAGTAAATAAGTACATACTTTCTTTGTAATGAGAGCTAAAATTTTAGTTTACCTATTTTTCTATAAATACTCATGGCTTTAAATTTTTCTCCTGTAGTTGAACATAGGGTTGTTGAACACTACCTTACAGTTATGGTTTTTTGGCATACTCCTTTTGCATGATGGATAGAAATAAGAAAATTGAGGAGGTAGAGCTTAATGAATTAAATTGCATAGATAGATTGGCTAAAATGTGAGATTATAGTTTGAGTATAAATACTTGGAAGAGGTTCTTACCCATGGTTGGCTAAATTTCCAAGAAATTCATAGGGTTGTTGAACACTACCTTACAATTATGGTTGTTTGGCATACTCCTTTTGCATGGTGGATAGTAATAAGAAAATTGAGGAGGTGGAGCTTAATAAATTAAATTGCATAGATAGATTGGCTGAAATGTGAGATTATAGTTCGAGTATAAATACTTGAAAGAGGTTCTTACCCATGGTTGGATAAATTTCCAAGAACTTCATATACCTCTTGGTTATGAATAGTAAAATTGTTTCAACTTCTCCTAATCTACATTAATTAGTTGCCGAGTTAGTTGCTATTACATTAAACTAAAAAAAGTTAATATTTTCTCTCAAATTATGAAGAGCTTAAACTTTGGTAAAAGAGCTTCACATCTGAACCTATTCAGTGTAATATTCATTTACACTAATAAACGGTAGGGCTGAAAAATCTTGCTTTGATAGTTGTTGTTTTTGCTCTATCACCACCTTTTCAAAGAGATGAGGTTTAAGGTAGTTATCAAATTTATTACTACTTCATTGTTGTCTATAATGTATATGGAACTTTTATTACATCCAATGTGACATCAATTATATGTCTATTGAATATTGTTTCACACAATTGAACTTATTTATGAATAAATTAAACTGAATTAAGTGAATTAGTTGAATAAGACAAAGAGATTGAATGGGAGGACAAAACCATTATATGTTCCTTTAGCACATTGATGTTGAGTCAAATATAGAATTTTTAAGAAATATTTGTTTCATATTTTCTTTAATTGATCCCTCTACTTGTTAAGTAGGAAATCTTAACCAGTTTTTCCTATACATCTCAATTCCTTCCAGCCTTATAAGTTCATATTCAAGTAGATACCTACTTATCAATTAGGAAAATCCAACAAATTATGCAAATTGTTCGTAACTATGTTTACCTTAACAAATTGTTTCTATTCCTCTCAATTCCTTTCATCCACACGTATTCATTCTAAACCATAAAAATCAAATGCCTTATCCTCAAATTTTCTCTGGCTACACAACAAGTACAATTATGCTTCTTAATCTATAGCATCAAGTAATATTATAATCTTATCAAAATATTATCTCTTGACAACTCAAGCATGATCATCCTTAAAATGTTTCAAAAATTATATCTATTGGATAACATAGTGAATTTGACCAACTTAGTTTTCCCTAGATTATGAAAGAAATTATAGTAGCATTGAGCTTATAGACCACAACGTTGTATTACAAGAATTGAGCTACGATGAATATTATGGAGTGGAGAATGCTTCTTGTATCAAATGTGCACTCCTTAACATTTTGAATCATATGTAGTTTGAGATTACTATCATGGGCTTTAATGCATACAAATAGTTATAGCTATGAATTTTGTAATAAATAAGCATGGTACCACAACTCTGTGTACCATCCAAGAAGCTAACTATTTTTCCAATTCTTGAGAAGATTAGAACTAAAATGAACATTAATAAGTCATGGAATGATCACTAATGTTTTGGAAATTGTTCATTGATCTCATTGTAGTTTTTGACTCAACTTATTATAGATTGAATTGGTAAAGCTAGAGTAGATAAGGAAAGATAAGTTTTTTATGAATCTCCGTTGAGAATGTCATAATCTAAAAATGTTGTTAGGTGAATGGCATAATCTAAAAGGGATTGGATATTACTATTATTAATACGTAAAGTTGTCACATGGTACACCACTGTTGTAGTTGATGTAATGCAGATTTGGTGGGAACATTTATCTCTCTTGATGGTGTCATAAGTTTCTATCTTAATGTTGATGATTAAAAGAAAATTGAATGTTGAAAGAGTGTTGGTGAAACTTGAAGTTTTGTGGTAGGTCATACTTCTATGGTTATACTAGTGTATCCATCTATGAATGAATTTTCTTGATGTTTCATATTGCTTGTATGAAGAGGAAATCACAAGAAGGAAGTAATCAAGCAGATTGTCCTAGAAAATTGAAGATTCTAGCAACTAAGAGATGCCATCTGCCAAACACCTCTAGCTAGGATAATAAAAAATGGTAGATTTTGACATACCTTTCACAACAAAATGCTTCTCAAATTCAATCTCGTTGAGTGGAAAAAACCTGTAAGTCCTATCCACACAACGATCTTATCCACTAAGAGATGCCATCTACCAAACACCTCCAATTAGGATAATAAAAAATGGTAGATGACATACCTTTCACAACAAAATGCTTCTCAAACTCAATCTTGTTGAGTGGAAAAACCCTGCAAGTCCTATCCATGTAGGGATATCATGGCTGATCTAAATTTAGAGTTGGTGGGATGGGACCCTGAGTCGCCTGAAGTTAAATTGGTCCCTTAGGTATTTAGAGAGAACAATGGCCTGGAAAACATGCATGAGGGTAATTAAAAATCAAAATTGTTGAATCTAGGCCCTCCTACATCCCAAAATTTCTATAAACTTTAATAACATTTTTTCCAAGTCTACATCCACACTCTTAGATCTATACATAGGCTCTCATCATGCATACACATCTAACCAACATTCATAAACACCATACTAATATGTGAATGCATTGCCATATTCAAAACTCTATTTAGAATGAGAATCTACCTTGATTTAAATTTGTCTAATGGAAGTCCTCTCTCCACATTTCAGAAACTTGGGAATCAACTACTGTCCAAGTTCCTTATTGAAACCTGCCTTGATAGCCATCTCTGTTTGGTAGTTATTTTAGTTTGAATTATGGGGCATAGAGAAAGATAAAGATAATTTTTAAGCCAACGACAAGCAAGACACCAATACCTTGACAACTATCTCCATTTGGTAGTTATCTTGGTTTGAATTGTGGGGCATAGAGAAAGATAAAGATAGTTTTTAAGCCAAGGACAAGCAAGACACCAATATCATGTATGAGACCTCCCTCGTGGCAGTCTGCAAGGGGAGCTTTTTCAATTTAACTTGAATATTGTTCATCTAGGGTGCATGTACTTTAGACTCTAGATTTGAACCTCTATTTCCTCCATGTACTACACAAGCCTTCACCATTAGCTCCACTAAAGCTTTGATTATAATGGAAACCTAAATCCTTTTTAGAATGTAGATACCAACACCTTGGGTTCTATGTTGTCTCAAACCATTTTCAAAATCAACATTGAAATGTATTTTCTTTGAGAAAATGGATAATCAGAACAAAAGTCAATAGTGTTCAGCTTCTCCTTGGAATTCAATGATGAGAATTATCTCTTCCTCTTCAATTTTTGTCCACCTAGAGGCCATTCAAAGTGGCGATCCTTATGACACACATAATTTGATTCCATGGTTACGATATGTTCTTTAGGTTAAGATATCCTAACATCTATTAATAAGTTTTGCACACTACATCTTGTTTGAGATATAGTTCTATGGTTGTTCGTTGTATTTCATAATAAGTAGGGTAGGTTGTTCATTGTATTGGATTAGAATACACGAATTGTTAATTTTGAAAGGACTATACATGTTTACTATTTGTAACAACTTGCCTTCTTTCCCGATATTGTTTATGGTATTACATGTCACCATCTGACAAATTTCAAGATTACTATTAAGTTGTTGTAATATCAACACTGTTGCTAAAACATATCAAACACAACAAATAAAAACATGACTATTCTTGCACATTTTGGCAGGAACTTCACTGCTCTGTAGCTCTTGTTTTATAAAGGCGATACAAATTCCTAATTAATTATAATTGTTTAATTATAGACTAAATAAAATGAAATTACACTTATCTATTTTCTAATTATTCCATATCACTTGAAGATATTAAATTATTCCCAAAATTCATTTTAATTTAAAAAATCAAGTTCCTATAAATTCTCTACTCTCATGATTACCATTTTATACTTTCTAAACTAATGCAATAATTTAATAGCAAATTTCTACATGGAATTAAATAAATAAATAATCGGCCTGTTAAGGGGCTTGGTTGGGTTGACCCAACGCGGTTTGCGGCTGAAGTTGTAAAATGGGAGAAACCAAAATTAGGGTGGTGGAAGGTCAATTTCAATGGAGCAGCAAAAGGAAATTTGGGCCCGTCAAGGGCTGGGTGTATAGTCCGAGACTGGAATGGTAATGTTATAGCCTTTGGAGCAATAAGGTTGAGAGATTGAATGAATAATGTTGTGGAAATAGCAGAAGACATAATGGCAATCAAATTAGCAAGGAAGGTAGGTGTGTCAATTGTTCACTTAGAGGGTGATTCGCTTCTAATAATTCAAGCTCTAATTAAAGGCAAAACTGAAGCATGGCATTTGCAAGGGGTGGTAAGTAGGATAGTAGAAGAATTAGCATGCTTTGAAGCATTTAAGGTGAGTCATGTACGGTGAATGGGAAATGTTGAGGCAAATATTCTTTTGAAATGGGCATTCTCTTGAGGGAAATAGACATTGTAAGATTTGAAGATTTAAGAGCAATTAATGTGGAGAATATGGCGGAGGGATTTCAAGAGTACGATGGTAGGCTTTCGTGAGGCAAAAGGTGTGGAAGAATATCAAGGTAGTGGAGTTGCAAGAAGTTGATGGGTTGTCGGTGCCGAAGGTACTATCAACATTAATGAAATAGGCTGGCAAAGTGGGGTGATTAATCACCTCACCATCTTCGATGTTTTTAGATCGGTGGTTGCAATTTTTGTGGTCAGTTTTAGCGGCGCTGTGTAGGAGTCGTTGGAGAGGTGATACAGTGATGGAAGTAAGTTTCTCACTGTCCTCACATAAGAAGCTGGACCCTTTCATGGGGAAAGCCTCCATGAAGAGATTGCGCGGTCTTTTAATGTTTAAGGACAAACAAGTGGCACAAGCAGTGAAGATCATGCTTGGTGATGGGTTTGAGAAGTTGATGCATTGGTACTGAACGAATTTGGATATCTACTCATTGGTAATGGCGTGGGGCTTGGATGTAGGGGAGCTGGTGAATGAAGTGAGGCGTGTAATGGAAGCGTTGGTGCCAAAATATTTCTTGGGGGATATGGAGGGTATTCTGAAACGAGCAATTCTAGGTGTTGGGTTAATCAAGGAGGGATGGGATGGAGGAGGTCTGGAAATGGCGAATTTAAACCATCTTTTTATAAGATGGCCAGAGGGATGCACAAAGGATCGCTGGCGGGAGGATGCAGAGCGAGGTTGGAAGGCATTGAAAATTTGTGCAAAGTTGGAGATAATAATGGCGGACCTTATGGAGATTGCACGAGAGGAACTACGTGAAAGGAGAGGTTTGCATCCGTGGAAGAGAGCCAAGCTGCTGAATGAAATCGTACCACTAAAGCTGAGAGATAATTCAAAAAAAATCGTGTAATTTGTTATTACTTAGAACTTTAGGTTTTTGTCCCCACTGGGTTGATGATTTAGGTAGATATGTTGGGAGAAATTTTGTATTGAATATGTCTATATTTATCTGGGGTGCTGGAATAGGTTGTTAGGGCTGAATGTAATCGTAGGTGTATGACGGCCGCTGGGGGCTACTTTTAGTTCAGTGCTGGTTAATCAGAAACTTGGTGCATGGGGTTTTTGCTTTGGCAGATATTAGTGTAAACTCTGCTTTTTACAATTCAATAAAATAAAAAATATATTACTGACCAAAAAAAATAAATAACCAAAAATCAGAATGAATAATTTCACAAGGAGTAAGAATGCGCGCATGCTATCTCTAGTTCAACCAAGTGCAACTGTTCAGGAATATATTAAGATAGCAATTCGGTCAACCTAATCTGGTAGCCACTATACATAATATGCAGGCTAAATTCCTTTTGGAGAAAATTCGTTGCATTCAACAGACAAGAGGGTGTCTTGGAGCAAAAGAGAAGTATATTTTTATTGTAGTTTTTAAAAAAAATTTCATTTAGTTCTTTATTTTCAACTTGTGGTTTGTATCTTGAAATTTATGAGATGTTATGGGATGAGTACCAACATATCAAATTGAAAATTGTATCAATGGCTTCTAATTTCTACATCCGTTTAATTTTCAGTTTATGTATTTTAAAGTTTTAAACATTAAACATTTGGGCAATCTAAAAATAAGAATAAGACGGAATGGACCGACATTCATGACCACAAGCAACAAAAATAACCAAAATAAATAAAAACAATGATAATAAAAGTGGAGAGGAATTTTCTAATATTAGAGGTAAAATAATAAAGAAAGCCAAATAAGAAATATGGGTGCCTGCATATTATTTTGCTGTGTTCTGTTAGTTTAAGGCAGGGTAAGTTTTAACCTACCTAACATGCAAGTAAATTTATAAAAGAATTGCTATAATGCATTCAAAATTCTTTCTTAATCATTTAAATTATTTTTCCATTAGTAATTCTAAATCATTTCTTCCCTATTAATTTTAAGTTCCCCCATAAATCGATTTACAATTAAGGGTAAATGTTTTATTTGCTAAGTTAAAAATATATATATATATATTTATATTTAAAAGAAAACTCTACATTGGTAAGAAAAAGATTATATACATCTATATATATATAAAAAAAAAAACTCTACATTGGTAAAAAAAGATTATATACATCTATCTTTAAAATTTGATTTACCTACATTTAATTATTCCAAATAATTATTCCCAAATTATTATTAAATGATATTTGTTTGAGGCTATCAAAATTTTATTTCAAAAGCAACAATAGACTACTTTTCCCAATTGAAATGTAATAATTAAATTGATTTCACAAATTTATTTCCCAAAGATTAAGTGCAGCAAATTTGATTTATTCCTCAAATTTAGGAAAATGATTGTACTTTTAGCTATTAAATTGAAAACAAAATAAGAAGCATCAAATCGAACAACAATAAGATATCAGATTTTAATTGCTAGAAAGAACACGGTATAATACTTATCTGCAACCCAAGATCACCGCGCTTACATATTCTCCCGTGCTAAAAGAAAGATTTTAGTCTTCCAGAATATTACCAGTCAAGGACCCCTCCCTTTTTCCCCAAAAACCAAGACCGAATTAAATCTCTCAAACCCCCAAAATATTTACAGGAGGAGGAAAATATGGTTGTACGGGAAAATTTAACCAACTCTTCAATTTAGTTAAGGTTAACTTTAATTTATTAATTTACTGATTCAAGTAGTTTAAAAACAACTTGTTAAATTATAATTTGGTTTCCAATTTTACACAACAGTAAAATCCTTTACCGATAATTCTTACATATTATAATTAATTACATTTCCCAATCTTAATTTATTTGTCTTATAATATTATTTATTAATTACGTTATAATTTTGTTAGTTCCCTCACGCAGAGTACCTCTATGCATTCACCGAATGCATTAAAACCAAGAAGAGATGAACCAATCACATTTCGCCATTTAACATATTGCCTATTTTTTTGTATAGTTTGAATTTGGAGAGCTATTTTATATATTGGAAAACTAGCATTTATCTATTTTTCTATTCGTCCAAGTAGCTTTATAAATCATTTCCGTTTTAAAAATTCAGGAAAATGCGAATGCATAAATTGATTGAATAAATTTAAGCAAAGGCATAGTTTAAAAGGTGGCGGCTAGAGGTACGTAATCCATGAATGCAGATTAAATGCATTAAAATATCTGGAAACAGCGAGCGCATAAATTGATTAATTAAAATTAAGCAAAGGCATATTTATCAAATTGGTGGGTAGACGTACGCGATGCATGAATAAGAGTTAAATGCATTGAATGGCATTTGGCTCGAGGTGAAGGCGGTGGAGTCGCGTCGAGGCCATGCATGGCTAGGGTACTTTGGTCATTTAATATAGAGTTGAGTTACTTGGTATGCATTTCTGTTACTTTGCGTGTGTTGTTTTTGTCTTCTGTAAGCGGTGTTCTGATGGAGAGTTTTTGTGACTGAGCAGGATATGTTATAGTTGCAGAGTCCAGACCCAGAAACGAGTTATTTGAGGTGATAATTTGGTAATTTTGAGAGTTTCGATACATTAAAACACTAGACAGTGAGAGACGGATGGCTTGAGGTCAGAAGAGGTAAGTTTTCATTTTTTAGTCTATTTGATACAAGAAATACAAGTAGGGTTTCATAGTGCTTGAAGGAATTTGTATACTTTGATTATAAAGTCATATTTTAAACTATTGTAAGTATTGTTCATTCGAATTTCTTATTGAAATGCGAAGGTTTCATCTGCGTTTGATAGGAATTATGTAAAAATCCTCTTGTTCATTTTACTGTATGCATATGAGTCGACAGTGTGTTGCTTTGAGCATTCTCGTTGTCATGAAAGCATAAAGGATAGAGGGGTTCTGTTAAAAGTCGTGGTTTTTGTCCTCGTAGGCATAAACCCGTATAGTAAACTATATTTAGTATTATCTATTTGAATTCTTTTGTTGAAATGCGAAGGTTTCATCTGCGTTTGATAGGTATTATGTAGAAATCCTCTTGTTCATTTTGATTCATGCATGTGAGCCCTGTACAGTTTGTATTTCTTTTATTGTTGCAAAGTGGTCCCATAAAGAGTGCTTTGGAACCAAAATTATGTCAACGTGTGCGATAAGGAGAGCTTCTCAACAATGAGTCGACAATATGTTGCTTTGAGCTTTGCTGTTGTCATGAAAGCATAAAGTATAGAGGGATTCTGTTAAAAGTCATGGTTGTTGTCCTCGTAGGCATAAATGCAAACAACGGGAGTATAAAGAATGCAGTAGAAACCTTTTAGGTTTCGGCAAGCATAGAAATTCTGTCAGATGCTGTCGTTACTATTTTTGTATCTTGGAACGAAAATTATGTCAACGTGTGCAAAAATGAGAGCTTTCGAACAATGAGTCGAGAGTGTGTTGCTTTGAGCTTTTCTATTGTCATGAAAGCATAAAGGATAGAGGGATTCTATTAAAAGTTGTGGTTGTTGTCCTTGTAGTCATAAATGCAAACAATGGGACCATAGAGAATGTAGTAGAAACCTTTTTCCTGGTGGCAAGCATAAAAATTCTGTCAGATGTCATTGTTACTGTTTGTGTATCTTGGACTTATAAAAAACTATGCCAGAAATGTTGTTGAGTCCAAATTACAATGTTTCCATAGAGCAGTTAAGTAATATTGCTTGATAGAACAGTTTTCGAGTTCATTGCTAGAAGATTTGTGGTCCAATAACTTGTCACAATTAGTTTGTATAGTTAATCTTGTCTTCGTTTATACTTGTGTCTCTTGAACCTAGAAAAATGCTCGGTGGTGTTTAAATGGTTTTAGCTATTAGTATCCATGGCAGTAGGAGTACTTTATATTGCTATTCTTTTAGAAAAAACAAAGACATGGTTTTTGTTTTCTAATGAAATCTTTTTACATGGTGCAATGCTCTTGGCTGGAAGAAAAGAGGTCGTGTAGCAGTGCAGCTGTGGCAAATCCTTCAAGCAAGTAGTAGAAGGTGAGTTTCTAGAATGAACCTTCTCTTTTGTTTACAATTGCATATAGTAGACAGAGAAAAAGGTTTATTCAAGATTCTCACTATATTGATTGTACTTGTAATCATATTGTTGTTTTTTGTTACAAGGACAATCTTTGCAAATGGGTATTGTGAGTGGCATATGTTGTACGGTTCATAAAAATTAAGCAGTTGGGGTTCAAAAGTGGATCTCCGTTTCAAAAAATTAACTTTTCCAAATTTTGAGAGTTTGATTCTAAATCCATATGCATACTATGATTAAAATTATTTCCGAGAGATGCATATTTCACATTTTGGCCTTTCATTGTACATCTTAAATGGAAGCTGGGCTTTGCATTGTTGCAATGCATTTGGATACTTTGATTGTGAAATCATAGTTTAGATCATTCTAAGTGTTATCGATTCAAACCTTTACTTGAAATACCAAGAACTCAGCTGAATCTTGGAGGCAACGTACAACTGTCTATAATTATCCTTTGTCACATTTCACTTTTTGATCTTTCAATCAAAGTCAATTAACAAAATAGCAGTTAGGCCTAAAGAAGATTGAAGGACTATGCTGATAGAGAACGATATTAAATTGTTGTACAAACTTTAAAGCAAAATGCATTTTCCCTTCTATTTACTTTCATTGTACATCTTAAATGGAACTTGGGTTTTGCATTGTTGCAATGCATTTGGATACTTTGACTATAAAGTCATAGTTTAGCTCATTTTAAGTGTTATTGATTCAAATGTTCCCTTGAGATATGAAGGATTCATTTGAGTCTTGTAGGCAATGTACAGTGGTCCTTTAGGCAGAGCTTTGGAACCAATGAACTGTCATCAAGGATAGACGAATACTGTCAAATATTGTGGTTATTGTCCTCATAGGCACACATGCAAAATTTTGAAGCATATAGAAAGCAACTTAACTCTTCAATAATCCCATGAAACATAGTCTTTGTATGCATCCATGCATACAGGTTTGCATGTATATATGTACGCATGTAATTATGTATATATGAATGCATGTATCTGTGTTGCCATGTATGTATGTGTGTATATAACAGATTACTGTTGCATTTGTTTGAAATGCTTTTTTGTGTATGGCTCTAGCTAGCCATCCAGTCATATTGTGATTAAACAATTAAGAATAAGTGCTAAATAATTGAAGTAAAATGACCCAATTCAGTTAGCAGATCAATTTTCCTCAGCGCTTTACATGTTAACTAAGAGCTCTGAAGCTTTTGTTGTTCATTGGCAGTCTTTGAAGCTCAAATGTCATAGTGTGTGTAGCATTTTACCAAACAGCTCTATCATTCATGATCATTTAGGCAAGTTCATATTTCCTTATTCATCCTTGTATTGTCCCATATCTAAATAATTAGGTAATTGCTACTTAGCCTTTAAGTACCTACTAATTGAAAGAAATAAATGATTGCAAATAGCTTTGTGTGCATTTGAACTATTAATCAAATGCAACTAACAAGCTAGCCCTAGAAAACCATGTTTGTGTAAAAGTGTTGAGTACCATGTATTTGTGCATGGGTGTATATGAATACTATGAGTTGTGATTTGTACCATTGTGTAGTGCTTACTATTACTTGTACAACCAAGTGATATGCAAGTTGTATTCATAGTTCATAGCATCCAGATACATTCAAGGGCAGATACAAATCAAGGTTGTTAGCATCCTGATAAGAAAGATGATGAGATACATCCAATTAATGTATGTCACAACATCTTATAAACAATAATTCCCATCCAACGCAAATGAAACCTTCGCAATTTAACAAAAACAATTTGAATAAACAATACTAAAAGTAGTTTAAAATATGAATTTATTATCAAAGTATGCAATTGCCTTATAGCACTATGAAACCCTACTTGGATTTCTTGTATCGGGCAGACTAAAAAGGAAGAAGCAATATTGCTTAACTGCTCTATGGCAACATTGTAATTTGGATCCTACAACATTTCTTGACATAGTTTTTTAAAACTCTTAAGACAAAAAAACATTAACGACTACAGCTAGTAGAACTTTTATGCTTGCTGGCAGGGAAAAGGTTTCTACTGTATTCTTTATGTTCCCATTGTTTGCATTTATGCCTATGAGGACAACAACCATGACTTTTAACACAATTCCTCTATCCTTTATGCTTTCATGACAACAGAAAAGCTCAAAGCAACACACTGTTGACTGATTTTTCAAAAGCTCTCATTATTGCACATGTTGACATAATTTTGGTTCCAAAGATGTTTTTATGGGAACACTTTGCAACAATTAGGAAAATTCAAAGTCTAGAGGGCTCATATGCATGAAGTAAAATGAGCAAGAGGATTTCTACATAATACCTATCAAACGCACATGAAACCTTTGCATTTTAGCAAGGAATTCAAATAGATAATCCTAAAAGTAGTTTAATATACGGATTTATGCCTACGAGAACAACAACCATGACTTTGATGACAATGGAATAGCTAAAAGCAATACACTGTTAGCTTGTATGCATGAAGTAAAAAAGTAGTTTAACATACGAGTCTATGCTTATGAGGACAACAGCCATAACTTTAAACAGAACTCCTCTACCCTTTATGTTTTGATGACAACGAAAAAGCTCAAAGCAATACCCTGTTTACTCGTAGTTCAAGTGCTGTCATTATTACATGTGTTTACTGAAACCTTTACATTTCAACAAGAGGATCGAATAAATAATACTAAAAGTGGCTTCAAATATGAATTTATAATTACAGTATAACAATGTCTTCAAAGCACTATGAAACCTTCCTTGTACTACTGTTTGCATGTGCCTAGTTTAAACATTTAATTATTGGTTCTTGATAATGGAATGAAATGAACTTGGAAAAATGGAAATAGAATGACTGCATGGAATTGGAACATTAGTGTTTGCATGCGTTTACCATGCTAACAGATTTGCATGAGACTCCCTTTTCAATTATCAATTTTGTTCCCAATTTCATCCATGAAGAACTTTTTCAACTTTTAGATCCTGTTATTAGCCATCGCTTTGAACCATGGTTTCCATTTCTTTCATCAATGGATTCCATATCTTTGATCCATGAAGAAATTCTTTAGCTTGTGCTTCCATGTATTCTATATCTTTGAGGATATTCTTCATTGATGAAATTGGGAATACAATTGATAATGGAAAAGAGAGTGTTGAGCATAGTTTGAAAGTTGGTGGCTAGAGGTACATAATCCATGGATACAGATTAAATGCATTAAAATATCAGGAAAATGTGAGCGTAATGCATAGATGCAAATTAGATGCATTAAATGACATTTGGCTGAAGGTGAGTGCGCCGGAGTGACTTGGTGAACATGCATGAACAGGATACTTCAGCCATTTAATATAGAGTTAAGTTACTTGCTATGCATCTTCATTACTTTGAGTGTATTGTTTTTGTGTTCTGTAAGCCTGTGTTATGAAAACCTAGAATTTGCAGTTGCTTTGAGCTTTCTTGCTATCATGAAAGCATACAACAAAAAGGAATTTTGTGACCTGTTATAGTTAATGTCCTCCCAGGCACACATGCAAAATATGGAAACATATAGAATTTGGTATGAACAATGTTAGAGGAATCACATGAACAATAGAACTATTCAACACTGAACTCTATGCTTCTAATAATTACTGGAAATGCTGTCAATGCCATAGATGAAATGAAATGAAAAAAATTCTAGTTTCTGGTTTTCTTGAAATGCAATGAAAAAATTGCTATAAAGCCATAGGACAAGGTTGTGTAACATATTGCCATTCCCGTATCTAATTTATTTGGACACAAATGCTTAACATACTTGATTGCAATAGTAACGTGTCTACGAAAGTAGGACAATAGAGATCATAACTCAGTAGTTTTTAGTGTGAGTGTATATGTATCTTGACACATATAAGCTTGATCTGGCATTCATGAATACAATTGCTATATACAGTGAAATAGCTAATTAGTATTACTATATGCAATATCCATATAACATAATAAATTGGTACAAGGCTAGACTGACAGATCCATAAGTAAATGGACACATGTATATGCAGTTGCATATAGGAATACGTACAGGCTTAAATGTGTACATGGCCGCATGAAAATGTGCATATGTGCATATGGACATAGAGGCATATATACATGTAAATATGCATGCATGCAGCGTAAGCAACATATGGATTTGTGTATATAGGAGTGTGCGCTATACATTACAATGCATGATGGAAAAGTCGCTATAAAGTACAATGCATTAAAGCAGGTCCAAGACTTGGTTACAGTAATAGCATAAAAAATGATAAAAGCTAAACGAAAATAACCATTTGTTCTCTCAAGTAACTTGTTAATGGGTGTAGATCCAGATCTTTACAGTAATAGCATAAAAAATAGTAAAAGCTAAATGAAAATAACCATTTACTGTCTCAAGTAACTTGTTATTGATCCAGATATTTCCTTGAAATACAAAGGATCCATCTGAGTCTTATAGGCAATGTACAACTGTCCTATAGAGAGAGCTTTGGAACCATTGAACTGTCATCAAGGATAGAGGAATACCGTCAAATATTATGGTTATTGTCATCATAGGCACATGTCCAAAATATGGAAGCATATAGAAAACAAGTTAACTCTTCAATAATCCCATGAAACATAGTCTTTGTATGCATCCATGCATACAGGTTTGCATGTATATTACAAGCATCTTGCACTTGGCTCATGCAAATTAAGTCAATTCTATCATTAATCATAGTGATAGCAAACAAATGCTTGTTAGATGATCTCATTGTTTAAACCTTTCTTGCATTTCCTGGTTACATGTCCCTGGTTTAAACATTTAATTATTGGTTCTTGATAATGGAATGAAATGAACTTGGACAAATGGAAATAAAATGGTCCCATGGAATTGGAACATCTATGTTTACATGGCTTTAGCATGATAACAGATTTGTGTGCATGAGACTTATTTGAAACTCAAATGTCATGCTGAATGTGACATTTCTTGTATGAAATAGACTTCAAAATGAAAAGTTACCTGTTCTGACCTCACTGTCCAGCATTTTATTGCAATGACACTTTGGAAATTACCAAATTATCACCTCAAATAACTCGTTTCTGGGTCTGGACTCTGCAACTATAACATATTCTGCTTAGTCGCTAGAACTCTCCCTCAGAACACCGCTTACAGAAGACAAAAACAACACACGCAAAGTAATAGAAATGCATACCAAGTAACTTAACTATGCCTTTGCTTAAATTTATTCAATCAATTTATGCGTTCGCATTTTCCTGAATTTTTAAAATGGAAATGATTTATAAAGCTACTCAGACGAATAGAAAAATAGATGAATGCTAATTTTCCAGTATATAAAATAGCTCTCCAAATTCAAACTATACAAAAAAATAGGCAATATGTTTAATGGCGAAATGTCGTTGGCCAATGGTGACGGTTAAATGCATTCTGCACGAATGCATAAGTATTTTTGCTTACCAGCAGGAACTAATAAACTCATTTCAACCAGATGCATAAGTATTCTTGCCTTCACGCTACAGGCTAATAAAATTATCACAATAGAGAACAATTTATCCAAGTGAGTGCTATTAGATTTGTTATCTTGAATTTCAAACTCGTTTGACATCAATGCATTTTCTTTGCTGGTAGAATATGGAGATTCCTTTATTTAATGAGAGTCTGGAACAAGATGACATATACAAATAAATTTAAGCAAAGACATAGGCTAGAAAACTGATAGCTTTTACCAATAAAAAAGTGGATGTTTACAGTGACAGAGCAAACGCACCTACGCTTGTTGAATGAATACCAAGAAACAAGTTACTCAAGGCAACAAATTGCTACTTTTATTTATTTTGCTTCATTCTGTCCCAGAAGTACAAGTTGGGTTTCATAATGCATAAAAACACATTTGTGCAAACAACTGGCAAAATTATAATTGCAATTGATGACAGTGATAGTGTTATGGATACTAATAGTCCAAACATCAAAATACACCAGCTATAAATTGTGTACTTTCAGGCACTAGTTTTAATCAAAGTATGCATATGGATTCTAAATCAAACTCTCAAAATAAATGCACATATAAATGTGTCTTTTTCTTCATTTCATAATGTATCTATGTATCCATAAGTGCATTCATGCATATATCGATTTGTGCATATATCTTATAATCTCTTTATGCATCTGTCTATATATGTATGACTGTATCTATGGGTACATATATACCTCGATTTATGTTTATATGCACCTATGAGTTGCATAGACATATCCATGTATATATGCATCTATCAATAACTTGCATGGATACATGTATATATGCATCTATGGACTCATGCACACATGTATATATGACAGCTCATTGGTTCCAAAGCTCTCTCTATAGGACAACTGTCCATTGCCTCCAAGACTCAGATGAATCCTTCGTATTTCAAGAAAAGATTCAAATGCATAACACTTTAAATGATCTAAACTATGATTTTATAAGCAAAGTATACAAATACATTGTAACAATGCAAAACCTGACTTTCATTTAAAATGTACAGTTTCTATTCTCATAGTCCTTCAAGTTTCTTTAGGTCTGACTGCTACTTTGTTAATTGACTTTTATTGAAAGACTGCTTAGCAATTCAAACAGTCTCCCCATTGGTCAGATGCCATTCAATGCATTTAATTTTTTATTCATACATTACATACGTCTACACGCCACCTTGATAAACTATGCCTTTGCTTAATTTTAATTAATCAATTTTTGCACTCACAGTTTCCTGATATTTTAATGCATTTAACCTGCATTCATGGATAACGTACCTCGAGCTGCCACCTTTTAAACTATGCCTTTGCTTAAATTTATTTAATCAATTTATGCGTTCGCATTTTCCCGAATTTCTTAAAACGAAAATGACTTTTAAAGCTACTCGGATGAATAGAAAAATAGATATCTGCTAATTTGCCAATATATAAAATAGCTGTCCAAATTGAAACTATACAAAAAAAATAAGTAATATGTTAAATTGCGAAATGTCATTGGTCAATGTTGGCAGTTAAATGCATTCCAAGTAGTTAAATGAATCTAAGTGGCTGATGAATTAATTGTGTTCCATAGTTGCTCATAGCCAATTATTGGAAAAGCTAATAACAGTTAATTATAAACCATCTCTGTACACCAAATCAATTAAACCAATCATGGCCATTCATATGCAAAAAAAACAAGGAACTTCTTGAGAAGGCTTTATAGACAAGAAAGCAAATGCAACTGTAAACCGAAATTGCAAAATCTTTCGCAACATCTTCCTTTCCGTTCCTTATGCTACAAATACTCAACAGCCTATAGCTGTTCATATTGATTGTATCTCTTCGTGTATGTTGAAGCCATCTACTTATTCTATTGCTTTCGCTATTAT
>VDFB02025360.1:0-15800 GCA_007258455.2 Sequoia sempervirens
CAAGCTATACATGGTGGTGAATGAGGACCTGGTGAATGCAGGGATTGAAGACCAGAGGTTAGCTACTAAGACAACAAAAGAATTCATTCATTTCCACGTAGCCATCCTTCATGCCAGCGATTGTTCGGCAACAGTGGGTCAAACTATGAATAGTATATGAGAGAAATTCTCCCAACTAACTTTCGAGGATGAGGCACTTCCTCCCCACTTATTTTCGATAATTTAGTAGCCCACAATAGGGCCTATCGCAACAAAATCAAGGAGATGTGGGACTTATCTACCTTCCCCGACATTCGAGTCAACCCTACTACTATACAAGGACATTGAAGGCATCACCCATCACATGCGTGGTTGCTCTTTCAAACAATTCAAGACTAAGATATCTGTGAAGTTTCCCTTCAAAGAAGTGATTGATCTTGCATGAGGTGCAAGAGAATCACACATTGTGCCATATCGATATCATCAAGAAAGGCTGATTGGATGCCTCTGTAGATCCAAGCTCGAAGCTCTAAGCTCCATTGCTCAATAGATAAGGCTCTAGTCAGCAGACCAAAAGTTTGGATTCCCATTCCATGGGTGAAATGCCTTTTGGTAATTGCCAAAATTTCTTGGATTGAAAATCCCTTGAGCTCCCTTCGGGTTGATAGTATTGTTTTTCTTAGCCTCAGTCAGCATCTCATATCTTTGGATATCCCCAACCCTTTTTAAAGAGTCTTTCCCTTTTGCTCCACATGTCCGTCGTGCACTCCTTGCAAAGATTTCCTCCCTTGCTTCTTTATCGAGCCCCGTTGTACCTCCATGTGTCAGCAGTGCGGTCCTTTATGAGCTTGCTCCCCTTTGCTGCTCTATGAAGCTCTGCCCACGTGCCACATAGTATCATTTCACGGGTACCTTTTGGTAGACCCCACAGTCAATGCTCAGGACGAAGACTTCTCCATGTGTCTTCTTCGTGGGGAGTTTCATCGTAAGGAAGGGAAGAATGAATGACGAGCCCTGCCCTGTCGCCGTATTAATTAACCAACTATGGAGCTAGCGACACATATGCGCATGAGGATTTTTTTTCTTCCACACTAGGACCGTAGTCATCATTCATAGGGGATACATTTGGTTCAAAGGTGACTACATTCCATTCTTTAGAATCTTTTATATTGCAACGGCCATTAGAAATAATTGTGATGAACATCATTGTTAGTGCCAGGGGATATTTTTTGTTATTGGCTCTCAGGCGGTGGGATGCTTCTCTATATAAACTACTTCAACTCTTTGAAGGAGGCTCTAGTTTCGAGTTCGGGGAATACACAGAAAAATTGTGAAAATACACCAAGCCTTTTTATTGTTTTAAGATTATTGCATTAAGATTCATAGATTGTGCAATTTTTGTTCAACCCTTTTGTTTCTTAGCTAATTGACAAAGCATTATACTGTGCTACTATTGTACTAAGTAATTTATTTTCTAAACTTCTATAATTTCAATATACGTTTGTTGATTCAAACCATGTCTTGGACTCTTGTTTTAAGTAAATGTGTATGGAAGTTATTTTATGTTATTTGATAAACTTCTTAGGCTTTTCATCTATATTATCTATTATTTCCAAACATGTAGATTATTGAACGAGCCATTAAATCCCATTTGAAAGGATGATTTTCCATTCCCACACCTACATCTTGGCATATTTCCTTAGGTTATATCTTTATTTTATATATATCTTCTTCCTTTTCCCATTCCAAAACCCAGAAATACAAAAGAAGCCAACTTTTTTAAAAACTTGGAGGTTACTTAGTTTACCACAATTGGTTCCCCAATTAACTGAGTTTCCCATAAGGTTGTTGCTTGAAAATTTTAGGCATCAATAAGAAGTTTTCACTACGTTGAAAGAGGTACATGAAGGAATTTATGGACATTCAATTGGTGTAGCCTTGGCTAACAAGTTGTTGAGAATGGAATACTATTATCCAACCATGGAGCAGGAAGCTAATCAATTTGTGAATAATTATTTATAATGCCAACAACATGGGGACCTCATCAATACACCATCTCAAGAGATTAGACCCATCAAAACACCATTTCCTTTCTCATAGAGGGGGCTTGATCTCATTGTTAAAATAACACCTACCTCCTCAAATGGCCACAAGTTCATAATCATAGATACAGATACTTCATAAAGTGGATTGAGGCTATACCTATGACCTACATAATTATAAATAAACTATCCAAATATATCCTAAACTATCTAATATACCATTATGGTTTTCCATAGTCCATCATCGCAAATAATAGATCACCTTTTAAAAATCAAGATATCCATGAGCTATGCAACTGATTCAATATCCAACATCACTTTTCTACCCCATATTACCCTCAATGTAAGGAAACTTGCAGCCATTGTATGACAATTTCTACATAATCAAAAAGAGATATTTATTCAAATAAGTATTCAAAATCCCTATGAAAGAGAATAGACAACATACCCATCAAATGCTTATTTCAAGATATACTTTGGAAAACCCTAGGAAAATTTAGCCTCAAAGAATCCATACTCATGTAGTAATCATCCATGGAGAGCAAATACAGAGTTGATAGACACCTCTCCTAAAGGCATCAAGCCCTCCAATGTATTCCCATGTGTCCAAGCATGAATTCACACATCCCATGCCATGCTTCATAAATGCACTCCTCAAGAAGATTCAATAATGATAGACAAACTACTCAGCCCACCTAAACCACTACACATTTGTTTTCTTTTATAAATGCAAGATCACACAAAATACTAGTGGTAAGATAAACCCATATACCACAAAACCATGTGAATACAAAACCACTAACCCTTTATTTAATATTGGGTTCTAAGAAATCCCACATTATTTAATATTTTTTCCCAATATTAAATTATTATTACTATGTCTCCACATTAAATAATGGCAATACAATGTTACAATACAACATAAGTGGGTCTCCAAATAATTACCTAGTGTGATTAACAAAACCACCAAGGTGTACCACAACTAAATAATTATTTAATTACAATATTATGATAAATCAATTATGCAATGGTTTACAACACCATATCCAAAAATTCTCCCACTTGTATTCATTAGATTACATGATGTCTGACCATGGAATACATCATCATAGCCATGCATGAAATCCATGAACCTCCAACATGTATCTCATGTCCATCAAGATAGCCACTATAAGAACAAAGTGACTTTCATCTCAGAAAGAACTCCTCTCATCCTCCATCATTCCACCTATGGAAGAAAAGGTGAAGATGCACCAATCCACAAGCACAAACATCAAATCCAAGTGATAAAAAGGATCTAACCAAGCTACTATCAACTAAATCCCACACGATCAGAAATAGTGTCCACAACACATACTAGTACATCCAACCATCCATACCTCTAAGATATCAATACATCAGTCAACTCATGCCAAGAACATATACAACTTATAAACTGTAACCACAAGCTCCATGTATGGAACCTGTCAATGAAGAACATACATATCTAGGAACTCCCACTGCATAGGTAATGTCAAAGCATATCAAGTCTACCAATCAACACTATGTCAAGGTGTGATAAGTAAATCAAAGAATGGAGTACAAAGAAAAATAGCAATGATCCACACATACAACCCAAAGAGTTGCATAATATCTCACAACATGTTGCCACAATCCCCCTCAAAACATGAACATCCAAGGAGAAACCATGAACAGAGAAACCTATAAACCATAATGTCCTCCTAACAACACCTCAAAATTGTACTACTATGTCAATTATGATCTCCTAACAACCCCAAATGAAAAGCCTCAAGAACATCCATAACATTAAATCTCATAGATCAAGTACAACATATGAATCAATGTAACAATGCAAACATGGATGTAAGCCTCTCTAATCAAGAAGATCAAAATCATAGTAATCATCCCCAAAACTATAAATCATCCCATAAACCATATCCCAACAATCCTCATCAAATAATGATATCATAAACTCAAATGCACAAGGAGATAACCATGCCATAGCATCCCTCAAAGTGAATCCTCCAAAACTAACTAACCATAGCTCAAGATCCATATCTATGAAATATAAATCATGTAAAATCATGATAAACAATACTCAAATGAGTATCCATAATCAATCACCATGAATCAACACAATCCCATGAGAAATAAAAGCATGAAACATAACAAATCTAAAAGATATAATGGGAAAATACCTCTCAAATAGTAAACTATTGAGTAGACCAAGAGTGGGGGATGAGAATGCTCCTCCAAGATAACCAATTCATCATGAATCACTCCAAGAACAATCTCCTCTATTGGTCTATAATGACCTCACGTCCATATCTAGGTGAAAGTCCCTCAGTCTCCCTACTAAAAACTTCAAAGATTAATCGTCTCAAGAAAATGTCTCTAATCATAAGAGAACTCCAACCATCACCTAAGTCTCCAAGTATCCATGAGTACCTATAACTGATCAATACATTCCAAACTCCAAATGCAACATAGCACCATCATGAAGTAATCAAACAAATGATCAATGTACCCAATGCCAAGACAACCACACGATCAATTTCAAAGCTCCAATCATGAATTAGGAACATAAACATGACATCCATGATCTAACCATATCCACCTAGGAGATCACATGCACCATAACATACATAAATACTTCCTTGTCTCAAGAGAACAAGTATCATGATCGTCAGAGTTAGAGATACTATATTGGTGGAGGGGACGGTTGTATCACCGCTTGCGAGTGCCCTACAATTCTGAGATTTCCTCTTCACGGTGTGTTTGATCATAACATACATATATATGTTGCACGTTCGACATGTTCTTTGTTGCAGGTTTGCAGGTACATGACATCGACTCCACCTGGTTTCACAGGTGTGAGCGTGTCCATTTACCAATGGAAATTGATTGGGAGATAGTAGCTAGGTTTTCCGAACCAAGTCGTCACCCTAGTCATAGCGTGTTGTCGGGTTGTCGTCGGGGTCAGTTGTTTTAACTTGGTCAGTTTCCCCTTGAGTGTTTATTTAATTTCAAGTTTAAAGTTTATTAAATGACTTGCGTAGTTTAATTAATGATTAAATGTGTTTAATTGCAAGTTAAAAGTGATTAAATGGCTTTTGAAATTTATAAATGATGATTGTTTTGTCTTATTGAGATGTTGGAAAATTAGTGATTAATTAATTAATTTAATTTAATTAATAAAATAATCTAATTTTGAATTAGATTTATTTTATTGACTAATTAAATTAATAGAGATAAATTAAATCAATTTAGTCATGTTGGCATCATTAGATATTTGGATTAAATCAAAATTAGAAATATGTTTTATATTTTACTCCTAGAAATAAAGTTGAAAAAAAATATTGTTATTATGAATTGTTGAATTATATTTTGTTAAAGGAAATTTATTTGACCTTGGGGTTGTAAATAGATTTTTATTTTAAAAGGATATTATGCAAATTACACTTGGAAATAGAAATTGTTTTATGATTTTGCAAAAATGAAATATCTTCATTTTAGCAATAAGTTTGGTGGGTGAGTCCATTTTAGGGCTTTGACAAATTTGGGGGAAAGGCTTGCATAAGGAAATTAGGATTTTATTTTCTTTTTAATTTTAGAAATGGAGGATGGAAATTGGAGAGCAAAAAAATTCTTGTGAGGATTTTGGTGGAGAGCTTGGAGGAGACTAAGATTGTGGAGTTGAAAGAGTGCTTGAAAATCTCCATTGTGGAAGCTTGCAAATTTTGGAGAAAACATAAGGTTCCATCCTTTCTCCCTTCATCTTCTTGCTCTTTTTTTTTATGATTGAAAATATAGTTTTGGATTCAATGAAAATTCATGGAAAAGCTTTCCAATTTGCAAAATTGTAGATAGATTTGGAAATAGAAACCAAACAAGAAATTTACACCATGAAATGGAAACAAAATCAAAGAAAACTCTATTTTAGAACTAGATTTTGAAACCCTCTTAATGTTTTTTGAAAATAACTTCTATTCTTGCAAAGTATTTGGATTATTTTCACAATTTAAGTATGAAATTAAATCTGGGTATATAAATTTGTGAATATACCCATGCATATCAATACATGGATATATTCACAAATATATATACAAATATGTTTGTATATATTTGAAAAATTCTGAGTTTGGGTTAAACCCAGAAAAAACCCCATGAAATTTTTGATTTTCATTTTTTTTTGTTTCTGGAAAAACGCAGCAATAAAATAATATATATATTTTTTGTAATTTATTGTGGGGTGGGGAGACCAACCCCCACCACCACCACAATTGCCACCATCGCCGGGAGTCGGGCACTGTGTGCTCGGCACACAGCCCCGCCGCCCGCGAGCGACGGTCACTGTGTGTGAAGCACACAGTTCCGCCGCCATTGGCGACGGATGTTGTGTGCTTTGCACACAACCCTGCCACCATGGGTGGTGACAGGCAATTGGCAGAGCAAATAGCCCCACCGGCCATGGGAGGCAAGGGGCTGTGAGTTAGGGCTTCGGCCATTTACCCTTGCTTTTCAAAAATAAAATAAAAGTTAATAAAATTTGATTTTGGGTTGATTGTAATTTTAATGTGTTAAGTTATATGTATATTTTATAATATATAAATATAATATATATTATAATATTATATTATTATAATATTATATATATAATATATTTATATGTTATTAAAATATATATATATATATATAATATTTTAATTAAATAAATTTTGCATTATGGAAATTTAAAAAGGGAGTTTAAATTTAATTTTTAAATAATTTATTCTTATGCAAATAAAATAATATTTTATTTAACTGATATTTTATTGGGCATAATAAAAGGATGTTAAATGTTTAGTTGAAATTTTATAATGATCATGGGGTTATTACAATTGAAGAAATTGGCATTTTTATAAATAGCCATAAATTTCAAAAGAAGTGAATTTAAGCTATCATTTAAATGTATATTAAAGTCATATTTTGTTTATGCAAAATAATAAGGAATAAAATATGATTAATTGAAATATATGAAATTATTAGATATATTTTAATTAATGGGGTTTTAAATGATGTTTTGAACGGGAAATCTTGGAATCCTAAATGATCTTTTAGGGGTACACATTTAGATGATATTTGAATATTGAAAATAGAACTTACTCTAAAATGATTATTGCATTGGTATTGAAGAAATGAAAGTTGATGTTGATCATTTGTAGTATCTAGAATATTGAATTCGATTAATTTATTTATTTAATCCATGTGGTAATTTAGATTAAGTGACTTGATTAACATTTAGTTAAATCATTGATGTGAATTTGAATTCAAGATTAATTTATTTCATCTAGATGTCTATTTATCAAAATGTTCTAAGTATGGAAGACAATTGAGAAACTTAGAAATAATGAATGTCTTAGTTCACACAGATGGTTATGATCTTTAACTATGGAACAAAATTGAAGAGCTTAGGATTAACAGATGATTTATTGTAATCAAAGAACTTTATTTGTCAAATGTTGATTTATTGATAATTTGATTTTGATTAATTATAGATTGATCAAGTAGAGTTGTATTATTGGATTAAATTCTTTAATGTCGGCAAGAGGATATATGCATTTACTATTTAGTATAATTGATTGGAATATATTGTGTTCAAGTAGAGATGAGTTTTAGTTGATTTATTTAATGTTGAGTTGAAATTGAAGACTGATTTGTTGATCTAAGTGTTATTATCAAGATGTTTTAATTATAGAATATAATGGAAAAACTTAGAGAAAGGAAGGACTTATTATTTAATTGAAATGTTTTGTTAATCAAGTAATTTTATTTACAGTATATGATTGTGAGACATAGAGTGATTGATTGGTCTAATTCCAGTTCAATGATGTTATTTATTTAAATGTCTTGGTTTTTTTTGGAATATGGTTGTGAAATTTAGAGTATGTGATATGTTCTTTGCATATTTCTTTGTTGTGAAAAGAAATGGGTTCGATTGTTTGGATAAATGCAAGTCATGTAAATTGTGTTTGACTGGATTTAGGAAATCCAAACATTAGTTTACTTAACTGTCTAGAATGCTTGTAGTGTTATAATGTTCATCCTCAATGTTGGGAGAATAGAGTCAATGTTGAAGTCTTCCAGATAGGAGTTCATGTATTGGTATGGGATTGTGGTACGTGAGTCAATTTTGCTGTGCCATGGGAAAATGTGCATGTGACACCATGTCGTTTCACCCGGTTTTCACGTGCGGGTTTTGTAATTTGTACCTCCTTGGGAATAGGAGAAGGTTTTGTAATATGTGCCCCCTTGGATGGAGTGGTTTTGTTTTGTTGTTTTCCTCCAGTGGTTGGAGAGGGTCTTAACCTTGTTGCCTCCAGTGTTTGGAGAGGGTCTTAACCTTGTTGCCTCCAGTGTTGGTGTGAGTTCTTGATTGTTACCTCCTTGAATGGAGAGGTTGTGTTTATCGGATACCTATTCTGGTTATTACCGTGCGTGTTGTCTTAGGAGAGTGGCTTGCAATGGGCGCCAGCGCACAAAGTGGTGCCAGGATAACCCTTTGCAAGTTGGTTAATTCAGTGATAACTAAATTAAACTTTTAGAAGCTTAGGTTGTTCAAACATTAAACAAGATAATTGTGCCTCGCTCATGGACCCAAGGGCTAGTACGAGACTTGGGATGAGACGGGAAGGCCTGGAATGGCAAGATCATCTATCTCGTCTTCACGAGAGGTATTTGATTCCGCATGAGTGAGCATGGGTGCCGGGATTTCGGTAGAGGCCATCAGGATAACCCAAGGTGGGGGCCGGAGCCTAGGAAGATTCCCAGAGGATATCCCTTGATGAGCTATGCGATGACACTCTTCCTAAGTTAGCAGTTGGTACTTGTTATTTGTGACACTCTTGATCTATTCTATGTCTGGAAGCAATGTAACCTATGTCGGTGTTGTGAGAGTTCGTACCTAGAGTTGTACGTATGACCGTTTAGTCATGTGATGAGGTCTTGTATTTATTTCGTATCAGTTTTGTGTGGCCGTGCCTAGTGGTAGATGGTCTTGTGTAGGAATTCCTGGTTACTATCTCCTAGCACGGAGGGAGTGGGGCCTTTGGGTTCCACGTGGTCGGGTGGCGTGCATCTTATTCCGTTGGTTCTTCTTCATGTTCGTGTGTTCGTGATTTCCAGTTGGAGAGCTCGTGGGAATTAGTTTCTTCTCACGCCTTGTTCTCTTAGTTCTTATGGTATTTTATTACCCCTCAGTTGTTATCGAGGTGGAATTGTATTATGTAATCATTTTGTTGGAATTACCTCATTCGGGGAATGAGTGTTGTAATCTTATTGTTTAAATATTGTTAATTGAAATCTTTTGGTATTTCTTATCCTTCGTTGTAAGTTATCTTGTATGGAATGTATGTTGTCTCATTTCCTTAAGTGTTTAATGTTTCAGTTTATAGTTATGTTTGTTGTTGCTTGGGTATTAAAGTAATCTTTGTCGCGTGGCCTTAGAGGATGTTGGCAATGTGTATTCATCTTACATGTTATTTGTACTTAAACAAAAAAAAAATTGGTGCATTTAAGTAGTGAATTGCAACTTCCTCTAGGGTTGTGTGGCGGGGCATTACATCCATTGGTTTCCTCTCCATGTTCGTGATTGTGGTGACTTCTCTTGGATTGAAGACTTTGGCATTGTACCAATTCATGTGGATGGTTTCTCGTGTACTTGATTTGTATCATAATTAGATGTATCATGTATCATACTTGATGTACAATCCTCACATGTATACAAGGAGATATTGATGTTCATATGTATAAATGTAATGATGTAAACTGATGTTGACTTTATTATGTGATGAACTCTGTAATAGATGTTCTTATATATGTGATTAAATGAATTGATTCAAATGAACTCCATTGAATAAATGTTATGAATGTATCATATTGATTACTTGATTAAATGAGATGATTAGATGTGTTTCCATATTTATATTAGAATTTATTGATGTATTGATTTATAGTTATCGCTAATTTAGATAATGGGAAACTATGTAGCATAGTCATGAGCCTTAGAGGACTTAAGTTAGACTAGTAGTCTCAAAGGAATTTTCCAATTTTTGTATAACATTTTCCACAACTTGTGGATCTTCCTTTGCAAAACTTGATTTGCAAATATCCAAATGGTCCTTACATCTTACACCCAACTTAGAGGCCTACTTTTTAGAATTTGGCCCAATGGGCTCACCATCTCTCAATACCTCAACCATGAATGACTTCTTTCCTTCTAATATTCTTTCTTTTGCATTCCTCTCTATAGATATGTACAAATATTGACTCATTCTTTGTCTTTTGACAAAAGGAAACACATCTATTAAACCATACTAGTATTTTTGGCTGACCCACTAGTTCCATCAAAAGTTCTAGATGAAACAGGTGCACTTTGAGGCACAATAGGTGCAACTAGCATTCTTTCTTCATGACTATCAATAACTAAAAATTCATGCTTCTTGGCCACATCACGTGTGGCATGAGTAGGTAGATTAGTACCAGTCTCTATAGGTTTCACTTCAAACACATCCTTTAATGTTGAATAAATCATCTATAGACCTGATGTTCCTTTGCTCTGATGTTGTTCAATAATCTCTCTTAGAATTTATGCTAAGAGACATTGCACATCACCATGTGCAATATTAGGCTACACATCACCATGTGCTATATCAGGTTGCACATTACTATGTGCTAGATTAGGCTGCACATCATCACAACTATTGTTTTCACCAATTGTATTTGTTGAATCATAAATGTGTTGGCTTCTATGATATGGTGACATTGTATCTTTTATTTCCTTTTGTTTTTCTTTGCATTTTCTTTGTACTCATTTTCTCTCCTATAAAACAAAAAATAAATTATATTATGTCTTATATACTTAAAGCTCTTGCATATAAAATTTCATTAAACATTATTAAACAAATAATATACTACTTAGTTGATTTAAAACTTGCATGTTTGTCAAACAAAGAGGTGATAAATATTCATTATTCTTGGCCACTTTTTCTGTACAAAAGCGCTCATAATTTGTCACTAAAATTTCAGCATTATGATCACTATCATCTAATTTGTGTCTTACAATACTTTTCCTCATTTATTGAAGTCAAAATAAACAATAATGTATAAATCAACAACTTGAATTAGTAAAACTTTATTGAGTTCATAAGTTGAAAACTATTGACTTTCAAATCCACTGATAACTACAAATGAAAACTTAAAATCGAATTCAGTTTACAGATTAAGAAGAATTTGCAGTAAAAATACAAGAAGATGTTTACAATTATAGGTATCATAAAAAATTTCCTTAGGGATAATTCACAAGAAAATAACTCATAAAAATATAGCACAAGCAAGATGAAGGAAAAGCATACTCTAGTTCATCATGAGGTGTGTTAGAACCTTCATTTTTTTCCTAGTTCCATCATCACAGTTAACCTTGAGCTCCATTAATTGAGCCTTGACCCTTATATTCCTTTTTATTTTTGATTGAGCCTCCTCACTGTAAACAAACATATAATTTTTTTAGGTCTGACTAACACTAAAAGACCTATACAAAGCTAAAAACTCATCATATATACTTAAGAAAAAACATGTCTAGCCACACATGCATAAAAGTCCTTTACCGCAATCCCACAACAACAATTTGAACCCTTAGCATGATGGTGGTATATAATAGACAACATAAATGTGTTCATCACAATACGATGGGAGTATTATAATAAAGGTGTGGTTGGGAAATATAAAAGAGCTTAACTACATTATAACCACAATACCATGACAAGGAAAAGTGAATAGTGTGGTATATTGGGGAACAACCTACCACCCTACAAGGAAGGAGATAATAAAGAGCAGTAGTACAGTAAGAACTACAGTAGCGTGAAGAACACTACTAAGAAATGTGATATATAGTGGTAAGAGTCTTGCTACTCTGTGATGAAGCTTAAGGAAGCTTGCGATACACCAGTAAGTTTGATAAGCAAGCCAGAATTGGTGTAATGCTTGGGGATCATGATGGAAAAGCGAGGCCCTTAAGTGGCAAAAAATTGAGAGAAAAATGTCGAGTTAGGCAACTTGAAGTAAAATTTGAATAAGTTATCTATATTATTTGAAAATATGTAAGAATAGAATTTGTGTAGAAATTGAATGTGAGTTTCTAAGCTACTAGGTTTTAAATATATTTGGTGAGAATTTGAAATTTCAATCATTAGTACTTAAATTCCGGGGAAAAAAGTGCCATTACACCTAACACTTAATAAAATGATGTTTAGATATAAGTAGAGAGCACACTCATGTCTGGGATCTTGTGTTACATATTTTTGTAATTTTTCCAGTAAATAATTATTATTAATTTTTTATTACAACTTTTAAAAATATAAAAACTTCATTAAGCATGTCACGACCACCTTAACTTGGTCAAAACTTCATGAAATTAGGTTTATATTTTTTTAATCCTACTCAGTATGTGGAAGCATAGATGTGGTACATGTTTTGGATTCAAAAATGTGACACCGTTTAAAGTTATAGATTGCAATCGACTTATCAATCGGGGCGTTGATAAATAATTCAAATAAAAATTAATAATTATTATTTATTATATTCAAAGTAAGCTAATTTGTTATATTGGTAGAAATCTGAGTGTATCCTTTAAAAAACCACTTTTAGTTTTATCAATTTTGGGTAAAAGATTCGCCGACCACATGGGCCATCATATCCCACTTACATATTGCCACTTTTGGCCCATCATGATCTACACATACCCATTCATGACCCTGCTATCCCACACCAATTAAAGAAAGAGGCAGTGGTGTTACAATACAAACTATCAGGGCATTATTACTAGTTGCAGTATTTAATTCATAACTCTTAATAGCCCTAAGATCATGTGAAAATCAATGGTGCACATTCAAAATTGAAATATGAGCTAATCAACATTTGACATAAGGTTGATATTAATAATGACATGACTGAACTCATAAGCCATTAAAATTGAGAACTGAAATTTTTTTTGTCATTCATATGAAAGGATTCTCATGTGGGAAGCTATGATTTCAACAAGATGAAGTTCTACAACTATCACACATCGGGTAAGTACATTGAACTTACTAAAGAAAATTTGCAAGCATTGTATTGTTTGAAATCTTGCATTTAAACACTTAGAAATCTTGAGTAGAGGTTGAAATTAGATATCATGCCACCTAAAAAGAGAGAACTTGAGATTAAGAAGGAAGACCCTAAGGGTAAAAATATATCATTGCAACAATCTATCTTAGATATATTTCCTAACTCGATTGACAAAGGATACAAGAATGTTTTCAAGGATACAACTCATGGTTGTAGGGATGCCCTTATTCGTGTTTCGGGGTGGGAATTGTTTTGGTATTTCTATGAAAAGATGGAAGGGATAATTCCAGTAGCAAATCCATGGACATTAGACTTACCGAAGCTAAATTTCCCAAATGTCTTCATAGATGTGGAGTTCATTAGAGTTCTACCCTATAATTACCACCTTGCTACTAGGTCTATAAAGATAATACATGGGTCACCATTGGTAATATTAACAAAAGATGCAATCATTGAATGCTTCAATCTAAAAAAGTAGGCCCTCACTAAGTATGGCTTGCAAAAGAGTGAGGAAGAATATACTAGGTTAAGGAGAACACACAAAAGTGATGAACTCCCCATATACATGAAAAGGGATGTTAACAACAAGGTGATACCTATATTCCCCTCTACCACTGAACCTTTTGATGTACAATATTTTTAGTTTTATTTCAAGAAAACCTACTTTTCTTTTATGTCAAGTACTTGGTATAGATGCACAAGAACAATTACCAATCAATTTGATGATGATGGCTATGAGAATACAGAACCCTGAGACAAACATTGAATATGAATTTGCATTATATCTTGAGAAGTCATTGCATGAAGGCTTCCTACAAGTCAGAGAGAATAGGGCCCCTATAACATTTAGGCAATATTATTTACTATGTCACTTAATATTGTACTAGAACAAAGATATATGGACCAAAAGGATGTGTTTGGGTGAGGTTGATCAACAATGGAACTTGCTTCCATTGCAACAATTCTATTATACATGGGATAACATATGCAAAAGCTCTGATTATGTAGTGTTCCATGATGAATTTGTGTACAAAGTTATGAGAGTTTTTGGCCACTCATCACCAAGATTACACACACCTATACTACAAATATTACGGCCCATGGCTTTGAAACCAAAACAAGTTCATACTCATAACTTTGGTGATTGTTTTTTTCTACAAGATGTCACAATAATCAGGATTTATGGGTGCCCATATGCCCCACATATATTGCCAAAAAAAATTCCTCTTCGACTATCCTTTCTAGAATTTATGTGGAAAATGTTGTGGATGGAAAAGGATGTCATGCAGAAACAAAAGAAGGGTACATTTCTACCTAAATTTACAACATGTGAAGAATTATTTGTTGGATATGACACCTTTGAAGAATTATAACATTACCTTAAGACAAGATATTCTCCGAGGCCTAGAAGTGAAAGGGTTTTTAACCCTGAGGGTCATATGAATTTTATAAGACAAAAAATCCTCACGAAGGCCACAATCACTCATCAAGTGGGTTATGAAGAGGATGTGATTAGAAACTTCTTCACTCTCTAAGAGGTATATTAGAGGAAAATAAAATGGGAGATCATGATGAAGCTATAGGAAGAAAGGAAGAAGAAGAATAGTGACTTCTTGGGGTATTTTGTAGGAGAAAATCCTCTTAAGAGGATAAATTTGATAAGTGATCAGTTTGATGAATTGTATACTAAGTTTTTAGTAGAGGAGGAGAGGCCCACCAAATTATCTCCTAAAAGGCCTAACACTATTTCAGTATGTCATGTTCCTCAAGAATGATCTCCTGAACAACCACTTCCTAAGAAATAGAAGACATAGGAGCCATGTAGATGGGTCTCCTATGCAATGAGTGAAGAAGTGGGAGATACAAAATAAGTGGCTAGTGTACTAAGGAGTTTGACAGATGATGTTGAGGTAGCTAATCACCAGCCCATGAAACTGAAGCTCATAAACCAGAGGCTAGAATTGATATCCATATGCAGGGAGAAAGGGAAATGCAAGGTGATGAGAGGAAAATTGCAGCTCTCAAATTTATTGAAGATGATGATTTCATTAAGACCCCTAAATTTAAGGATTTTTGGGTTAACATGAAAATGAGAGAGATTGAAGAAAAGGTAGAAACAAATAAGATGGGTGTTGAAGAGTCTCAACACGATCAAATTGTAGCCCAAACTTTCAATGAATTGAGAATTGATAATGTTGATATTAGCCCACAAGAAGCTAGGTATATGGTTTTGAAGAGTAATATACTCCTTATCCTAGGTATGGAACTAAATAATATATTATTACTTGACCAAGTAAGAGTACAAGAAGAGCCAATGATGATTTTTGAATTTGATTTTGATGAGGGGATAAGTGGTACAAGATACAACCCTAAGATTGAGACCTTTGTATTTTGGGCCAAGCAAAGAAATACACAAAACCAAGGTTATTAGATGTGGTACAAGAGATTAGAGGAATGACTATGGTAAAAAATTTGAATGACACATCTCCTTTAGAAGTTACAACCATGATAATGCACTTGGACATGTTCACTCAAGCTGATATTAAGGAAATGTAAAATAAATTGACAGAATATGAAAATGAACAAAAATTCTTAAATCATGAGGTAAATAAAATATTCATAGAAAATGTAAGAATG
>VDFB02025361.1:0-12506 GCA_007258455.2 Sequoia sempervirens
GTGCCACCTCAGCCCTAACCCTAAAAACTGCCAGAATAGGGAGTGGTACATTAAATGAATCAAAGATTCCCTCACTCCCAAAATAGCAAAGGCAATAAATGCCCACAATCAGTCTTCTAGAAGATCCTCGTCCAGCAGTGCGTTCCCGTTTGCCTTCTCTCTGGCTGCAAACTCCACGAATCTGCGAAGTACAGCCTCAACCTCTTGAACTGAAATGGGTGGAACACAATCTAGCTGAAACTCTAACACCGTGACTGAATGCTCATGCCTTGCACAAGACTTTCTCCAAGCAATCAAGGAGTCCTGCGTGTTCTGGATCAAGGTGGAGAAAGTAGAAGTATTCTCGAAATCATCTTGTACAAAGGTCTTAACATCTGAAAAGAAAGGTACCAGCCTACCCCTCAAATTATCAACATTTATCTCCTATGGATTCAACCGGCTAGCAAATATGGCCTCAAAAGTATTTTGAACTCCATCAATGATATTGGCCATAGCTTTATGTATCCTGGCTGAATCCGACTGAGCTGCGTCAAAGAAACCACGCCCCGTGATCGCTGAAGAATACCATCTAGAGAAATCATATCTGTCATTCTCCTGAATGACACCTCCATCAATCAGCAATCGCAACGGAACATGCCTCAACGCCTCAAGACGCTGAATTATACCTTTGCTTTGATAGATAGGAAGCTTTATGCGCCCAAGCATGATCCAGCTGCATCCATCAGGTGATAGGAAATACTAGAGGCACAATGAAAAGCAAATGCAAAGTCCTCCATAAGCCTGTTTACGATGCGGACTCGTGTGACCCCTTATCGCCTCATTGCCATTTTTCCCTAACTCCATCAAACCATTGATGGACTCTCTAAAACCTTTCTGCTTCGGAGGCTCTATCAACTGGAATATCCACACGCCCTCGAGAGCCGAGACAAGCTGGCGAGCGTATCCGATTAAGAGCATGTTCTCTTTTCGACCTTTATATTTTCCTTCTTTCTTGAATAATCACGTATTTTGAGGTAGGAGTTATCACACTCCTCTACAATCTGCGCACCAGTGGGGCGTCCCAAATCCAGAGTCGTGACCACATAATTCTCAGGTACTGCTTCATTTCGGTCACACTCAACTCGTGGCACAGCTACATGAAGGGTGCGAGAGCCATCTTCTTCAGTGGATATCTTCGAAAATTTTCTTGCTTTCTTCTTCTGTGGAGGTGCACTGATCCTGTTCAAAAACTCCTCCATTTCAACTGCTGGATCAATCTCCTCACTGGGGCTCCTTCTCATTCTGTCCTTAAGCCAATCGGGCACATCATACTGTATATCAAAGGGTTGTTGTTCCTGTGCCTCGACTTCTCTAACTTGCTCAACCTCTATATCATTCTGGTGAGGCTCATCGTCCTCAAGTGGCTGAGTGTCACCTGAAATTATATCATCATCCTCATTCATTGCCGCCTCCAACTCCTGCTGAAACTGAGGGTCAGTAATAGTCCCCTCATCATCCTGCTGATCAACCCTAACAGGTGCGTTGACACTCTGGCCAACCGACTCTCTCTGTGGAGGCTGAACAATATCCTGTACTACCTGCACCTGATTCAGTGTATTCCTCTGATCAGCAAATAAATAAACCTCCTGTATACTTGGAGAACGTGTCTCCAATGGTGATGCAACTGTGACTCGTGGAGGTTCTGGTTGAACAGGCTCCTGTCGAACTAGCTCTTTCTTTCTGGGCTTTGGACCTCGTGTAATCTGTTTCTTTCTGCCTGTGGTGGGTGTCCTGTGATCTCCCATCATATTTTAAGTCAAAGCAATTGACCTACTCTTCAATCTGCTTACACGCCTATCAACCCAAGCTCTAGTGAATGTCAAGACCGGGATAGAAAGTGTATCCAAATCAGCAATCTCAGGCTCTGACCAATCTGGAGGTGGAAGTGGAGTATCTCTCACTGCTGCATAATCGGGATGGATAATGTCCATATCCTCGTTTACCTGGTCTGGAACCGGCACCACTTCACACTCCCTAATCAAAGTAATAGGCAACTGAGAAAACATCCTTTTCCTTACTTCAATCTCATCAGCCGCATCAGCCCAATAATCCTCAATGGTGGCCTTATGTTTAAACTCCTCTGACAGTACCCATTTGATGTTATGATGTGGGTCGTAGTGCTGTTGGCTAATATGATATGAGAAATGATAAAATTGAAGTTTACTTTCAGCCTCTCTAGCTGCCTGTATTGAGGGACATACCTCATCCGAGTTGCCCATGACAACTGGAAATTCTACTCCTCCCTTCTTCTTCTTTTGAATCTTATCAAAGGCAAGCAATTGCCTAGATATTTCTAGCATTAATACTCTATCTGTTGGGTACTTAGGCAGCCTATATGGGTACGATGAAAAACCTTGCAGCCTAATATAAGAAAATTTCAGAAACTGTATGAACCAGCACCCATACCTTTCAATCAACTCCTGGGCTTCCCTCGAGATTCTGTGATGTAACCGCTCCTGAAGCAGCCTCGTGATGTACATGGTGAAGGAATCGTTGACACGCTTGTAGTGAGTTGTGCTCGCCAAATGCAACTGCGAACAAGCATCATATATCTTGAATTGGTGGGAGCCACAACCGACAGGTTCCTTGTAAGAGATCCCCCTATACTTAGTCATCCGTGCCAACATATAAATGATGTACGAGCCCATATAAAACGTCTTCGTCCTTCTATGGCTCAGGAGCTGCTCATGTAAATTATCACTTATCATCTCGGCCCAATTGACATAGTCTTTTCCTTCTAGCACGAGATTGATATAGTAAAACATCCAAGGCTCAAAAATGAAGGACTGTGCACAACCACCAACCCTGCTCAGCATCATGATGAGATCACAGTATTCTTGCTTCAAATCCTCTGCTATGATCTGCTTCGGCAACTTCGTACGAGAAGGCTTAGGAGTGCTCATCCAGTGAGTGTTGATTGTCTCCGTGCACCTCTCGAATGCAGAAGCATACATCCGTTCAGCCCGTTCTCTGGATTTGTAAATCATGTTCCTGTGCACTGGGATCCCGAAAGCCTCACCAATGGCAGCAGGAGTAAGATTTGCTAGTACTTGGCCATCTGGTGACATGATCGATCTGTGATCCTTATCGTAATAATTGGCGCACTCCATCATCAGCTCCAAGCACTGAATGGCTGGTGGAAAACCAACAGCTGCATATAATCCGCTTCGAACAATGTTGTGCAAAGTGGTCGAAGGCCGATGACTTCCGATTCCCAACATCCTGTTCTTGAAGGTTTCCAGGTTGACGGAGCCCAAATTGGTGTCTGTCAGCTTGCCCAACTTTGAAATGAACTTTGATTCTGGCATGAATGTCTTGCTCAAATTTTTGATCACAGCTTGTCTGGAGGCACCATTGTCCTTTCCAGTCGCCCTTGCCTCAGCCATCTGCAACAACAAACATTCGTCAGCAATTTATAAAAAAATGAAATAAGACATTGCATAGGGGCTGCAGTCGACTTCTAGAAGCTGCAATAACTTTCTTATTTGCAAACCTCAGCTTCCTTTTCTTCAATAAATTCGAACTTCAACACTTAGAAAAGATTTCTAAGTGGACTTTAGTGACTTCACTTCACTTCTTAATCAGCAATTTGAACTTTTATAACTTCGTATTTCACACCAGCAATCAGGAAGCTCACACTTTGAAAACTCTCAGCAATTCACTTCACTTCAAGGCGTCCCCTCCAACTGGCAACTTCAACTTTAGCAATGAATCAAGCTTCAATCACACTCGTACCTTCTCTAACCAGCAAGTGTGCACCTTTTGACTTCAGATTTTCAAGGCGCCCTTCTCCAACTGCAGACTTGAATACATTCAGCAACTTCTAAGTGCGCCTCTTCAATCCTCAGCAACTTTCAGCAAACTCTACTCCTCAGTAAAAATTCGAATTCCTTCAAGCTTCAGCAAATACTCAATCTTCAGCAACTTACTCAGAGCAAGTCGACTTCTCCAGCTGTGAAAAATAAGTGAGAAATTTCTTCATTTTATAGCTCAAAATCGAATTCTAGAAGGAGCCAATTTTAGCCAGTGCATTTAATTTCCACTACTCCATTTCAAAAATTCGAATTCTCCCTCTCTGGTATTTCTGACACTTGTCTCTCGACGTCAGGAATCTTGTTCTTCTAGAAGCTTGACTTTGACTGGCATCTTCGAATTCATTTTTGAAAAATTTAATTTAAATCCATCTTTTTAATTCACCAGCCGGGGCTCTGTCATTTGAATTCCAATTTAATTCTTCATCATCTCTGGAAAATTCATCTTCGAAGAATTCAATCAAAATTACCTAGGCAACTCATCTTGAATTCATCATTCGAAGAAATTCATTTTGAAAACACATTTTATTCATCTTTGCCTTAGAAAATTTTAAATTCTCCCTTAGGAAAATTCACAATTTGAGCATTGATTAAATTCTTCACTGAAAAAGTGTTGGCGAAGTGCGGAAGACTTGGAAATCCATCTATCATCGCGAATGTTCAGTACTCAGAAGAAAATTTTCTTCAGAATGCTTCGAATCCATGGGTACCCAACGAACGGGTTCATTTAATTTTTTAATTTTGAACCTTAGAAAATATTATTCTATCAAATTTAAATCCATTCTTCGCCTGTGATCATCCTGTTGCTCTGACTTGAGAAATTTGAGTTCATCTGCATTATCATCATTCTCTGACTTCATCATTGAGAAAATTTGCCAGTGTTCTGAGAAGAAAATTCATCACCCTGAGTTCTAGGCGTATTTTCCAAGGGAGAAAATATTTGCCTTAGAAAATATTTTAAATCGTCTTGCACTCTGAGAATTTGCCTTATAAAATTTTGTTTCATTCGCCAGTGTTGGAAATTTTATCAATTTCATTTAGAAATTTTTTATTCATGCCTAGCACACTTTTATTCCTTCACTCCACACTAGCATTTTACTCCACACTAGGAAATTATTCCAACGCCTTAGAAATATTTCATTTTTCTTCACTCAACATCTTAGGCGCATTTTGTGTTCGAAGGAAGATATTCATCTTGAAAATTTTCATCACCTAGCAAGTTGCTTTACTTCACATTTTATTTCATCCTTCTAGGCGCATAACATACTTGACATTTTATTATCACCACCTTGGAATATTTTCTCACACATATCATCTTGGGCGCTTATCACTTAGAAGAAATTTGAAACCACGCCTTAGCATTTTATTTCTACCACCTCACACGCCTTAAAAAGATTCTAACACTTTACCACCTTAGCATCTTGTTTTCACACTTTACACGCCTTAGGTAATTCTCCAACACCCACCACCTTGGGCGCATTTAGGACTTGAAGGAGGGTAACGCCTAGCATTCACCACCTTTCACCACGCCTTGGCAATATTTTTCACCTTATTTACCACCTCCACTCACCTTTTACCATCCTAACTTGGGCTCATTTAGACATGCAAGAGGGATGACCTTTCAACTTCACTTTTTTTGTCTTCACTTGAGCTTGTTTGGGCGCATTTAGGAGGGTGAGAAGGATAAAAACTTTGACTTGTTGACCCACTTCTTCCTTGGGCGCATTTTGGCCTAGCTGGTGGATAACAACGCCTTAGAGTGACTCTTCACCTCCCTGTTTTTGTCTTGACATGCATGCTTTGGGCGCATTTTGCCTATGGAAGAGGATGAAAAACGTTGACTTTGCTTTAACCTTCTTATAACTTGGGTGCATTTCACCCCTTGAGAAGGATGGGCGCATTTGGAGGGGGGTGGAGGATATCCAGACTTAGAGAATTTTTTAAACCTTTTTCTTCTACAAGTTGGGCGCATTTTAGCCTGTGTGCAAGATAAACTCCGTTGACTTTCCTTTGACCACTCTAGCTTTGGGCGCATTTTACCTCTGATGAAGGATGAACTTCAAACTTAGATTTTTTTTTTTTTTGGTGCTTGGCATATGCTTGGAGGCGTATTTTGCCATGTCAACTGGATGAAGTTCTAGACTTAGACTTTTTTTTCCTCGTTTTCGCCAGCCTTCATGCCCTGCTATTTATAGTAAGTCCTCTTATTTTGCATCTCTGAAGCTCAGAACGACTTGAAATTTTGCACATTGCATCCTCTTGACCTCGTTGTCCTGTCGACACTGCCATTTTTAGTCACACTGCTATTTTTAGCCTATTTCTGGAGGCAGTTTACTATAAATAGTAACCTCTTGTTTCTGATAGCTCCATTGCTCCGATCGACTTGAAATTTGAATGAGGCGCTCCTCACCATGTGACCTTACTGTCAACATCAACACATGCAGTTGATTTACTATTTTTAGCCAGTTTCCAAATTGACTTACTATAAATAGTAAGTGCTTCGTTTGACTCAAAATTTTACTAGCAGATAGCCTGAAGAACGCTGATTGCGGTGGTTTACACCGGTTTTCGAAAATTCTGACTTTTTACCCCTCTTTTTAGGCTCCGAAGCTGGAAACCCTAATTTGCTCTGCATGCACATCAAATGATCTCTGTTTCTCTTCGTTTTTGTGGCACTGCGATCAGCTCGTGATTCTGAACTGCTAGGAGGTGGCTGCCGGGACACACCTGCTAAAAATAGCAAGTTCCTTACTGAGTGATTATCTCGTTCATGTCACACCATCGCTGAAGCTCTCGAAAACCCATCAGGAATCACCTGACATGCAAAAGAAACCTCGACATGCAAACCCTAAAAATAGCCTCGGAAGGCTGAATCCTAAAAGTGATCATCTCGACTTGCATGCTACGTCGTCGCGAAGGTCTCGAAAAACCCGGAAGGAATAATAGGACATGCAAAGAAAAACTCTGCATCGAACCACGAAATTTGTCGAGTGCTAAAATAGAAGTTATGCATTTTCCTCAAATTTTGCATCGCGAGTAGCACGATCGTTGAATCGGTGGTAGCGGAATCTCAAAAATCTTGTGAACGCACCAATTCACACTTACTAAAATAGTAAGTACCTCGAGAATCCCGGATAAAGAAACTGGCGAGAGCTGCTTTGAAACATCTTGCGACAACGCGATGGTAGTCTCAATTTTCAATTTACTCACCTATTAAATTACTCGGTTGACCCGGGGAAAGATGAAACTAGCCTAATTCTCGGACTTAACCAAAAGTTCGCGTTTTAAATTCAGCATTAGAGCAACCCGAAGCGGAACATCGAGAGAAGAAACGAGACAAGAGAGAAAACCCAAGCCAAAGACGAATGGAGCAAAATTAGGGGTCCCCATTTTGAATGGGGCGATGTGTGAAAAGGTCACAACACATCCCTACTTTTTAGGAAAACTGCTATTTTTAGAAATTTTCTAAAAATAGTAACAGACTGGGTTTCTTTCGAAACGGATATTGACAAAATTTTCTAAAAATAGAAAGTTTGTCCACCGGGGTTCAAACTGATTTTGATTGGCTCAAAATACTTCCTTATTAGGCCGGTGCGGTCAGAATTTCAAAAAGATTAGTTTTGCCCTAGTGGGTCTATTCTTCTTTTTCAGAAGCATATCAGGAGCTCCGAAGTCATCAATGGAGGTCAATCGGCTACTAGGCGTCAGATTCAATGATCAAGCATTGAACATAATATCAAGTGATGAACATGCATGTTGAATGAAGAAGGAAGGTGAATGCTTAAAATTGACTAACACTGACAGCCATGGGCACCCCAGAGGAAGATAGGCGCCCATTTTTTTAGGGCATCAAATGGCAAAATTAGGGTTTGAGCTCCAGACAAAGTTCAGAATCCTCCCAGCTCCGCAACGAGTCTGGTAGTGCAGTCATCGGATCATTCAGTCTTTCGGAATTCGAGGTCAAACAAAGCTTTTTCAACCAGAAGATGAAGTGAAAATCATGAAAGTAACGAATTTTTTTCTAAGTATGGAAGTTTTTCATTGCCCCAGGTGCCCAGGGGCGCCCAGTCTTTTGGAAGGGAAAATCCAGCAATTAGGGTTTGCAATTGAGCTCAGTCTCTTCAGAATTCAATCAGCTACACAACGACTGTCTTCGTCAGAGTGTCTGACTTGTCGTTCTCCGACAAATCCAGATCGAGCTGAAAGTATGGAATAACGGTTCAAATGTGAAGATGAAAATCAGGTAAAATATTCTAAGTCTAAAGCAAATGGGCACCCCTAGAAGGGAAAGGAACTGATGATTTCGAAGGCCCAAACAGATGAATTTGCTAGTTGAGCCTCCAACATGATTTCCTCAGAGATGGTCAGGCTTTCCAAAGAGATCACCAACACGTCAATTTGAGTTGGCAGTCACTAGATGCAGCAGGCGGAACATAGGGTTTGACAAGAGTCAAAAGTCAGAAGCAAGAAAAAAATACAGAAAAATGGCTTACTCTGGTGAAGTTGGGCGCCCCAGCTTGCCAGGGGCACCCAAGCTTTTGAAGCCTCAAATCCAACTTTTTGACAAAGTTACTCCGAGGAGACTCCTCTTGATTTCTCCTCAGCTCTGTAATGAGCCCAACCATCAGTGAATCCGGTGCCTAGAACTCCAAATCTGACGAGATCATCTGAAGAAGAGCAAAGGTGAAGAAAATGAAAAAAAATTCTAAGTTTGGTAAACATGGGCGCCTCTGGTGAAGAAGGGCGCCCAAACTTTTGAGGTCTAAGATGATAGAATTTGCCACACAGCCTCCAAGATTGTCTTGTCTGCTTCAGTTAAGCTATCCAACGAAGCAGTTAGCTAATCAATTTGATCAGCGTAGCTCCCGGAATTAGAATTTCATCAGAAGATCAAAGGGAAATGAAGAACTTAAAAATCATGCAAAAATGGCTAACATTGTGAAAGTTCAGAGCCCCTGGAGGAAATAGGCTCCCATGAATTTGAAGGTCAAAATGAAGTTTTTAGCTAAAAGTGCCTCTAGGGTGGTCTTTTCAGAATCAGTCGAGCTTCGCGACGAATCATTCAGCTCGCTCGTTGGATCAATCTGGAAGCCAGAGATAAAGGTCAAAGAAAGGCTTCAAAATGGAGAAAAGTTGAAAAACTCCAAAAAATGGTTAAGTGTAAGAGAAGTTGGCGCCCCTAGCCAAGAAGGGTGCCCATCTTGCCATGCCTTAGTCAAAATTTTCAAATTTTCAAAGTTGCATGATGAAAGATGAATGTCCAAATTCATTGAACAGGCTGATTTTAGGGTTTTGAAGATTAAAACAAAAGAAGGCAAAGCTATTTCAAGCCCTAAATCTATTTAAGACATCTCTTCCATTCAGTTTTCATCATTTTTGCAGGTGGCGTCCAAAGAAGAAAAGTGGAGCAGCAACTTTGAGTTTTATTTCAAGATTCTCAAGCTCAAAGTTGCTGATTTTCATGAATAATTTTCAGACCAGCAACATAAGACTTTGCTCTTTCATGCTTTTTTTTATCTAGAAGATCGAATTTTTTTGAAGAAGGTCAAGATTTTCAATTTTCAGCCATTTGGGTCTCTTCATCCTAGTTTTCTGAAGAATTTTCAAGAAATTTTCTCAAGTTGCAGCAGCTGCTTTTTCTTTGCATGTCAGTGAAATCTTCAGAGTTTGCAAATTTTGATCATTTGGGTCCTCTTGAAACAGTCTTCTGAAGAAAACCCAGATCTCAATTTTTTTTAAGAAAATTTCAGATTCTAGGGTTTGCGGCTTTTTCGATCAGCCTTCAATATTTTTCACATCTGATCAACTGGGTTCATTCCAAATGTGCTTCTGAACAAAACCTAGGTGCCAACTTTTTTCGAGAAAATTTGAAGAAATTAGGGTTTGCTGCTTTTTCAGTCTACACTCAAAATTTTCAAAAACGAACGATCTGGGTCTTCTTGTAACGAAATTCTGAACAAAACCCATGTCTCAGAAAAAATCTTGAAAAATTCATCCGTTTGAAGAAGAAAACCAGCAAGCTAAAATTAGAAAGTGTGCAAAACTTGTCAGAATATAGTCAAGTTTACAGGCAAAATTCAAGTTTCTCAGCATGCAGTACTCTCCCATGGGATTCAGAATCAAGTCAGTATTGTATCTTGCAGCTGCAGGCCTGATGATGTTGAGAAGTGCTTTTCAAACGACACCACGAACATAAAACTTCATCATCTCAGCTGAAGAGCGTGAAAAGGTGTGATATGAGCAAAAAGGGAAGGTATCGGAAAAGGGTTGTGCAATACTCCTCCGTTGGAAATCAAAAGTGTCAGAAGCATAAAGTTGTAGAGCCGCCAAGTTATCAATTAGTGAGTCATCTTTTGGGGCTGCGATGTTTTTCAAGAATAGAACTCATAAAGCAGCCAAAGAAGTGAAAGATTCTCTAAGTTTGATCATAGAAGGCGAAGAGATCTTGGAGGATCGGAATATTGCCTTAGATAGTATCAATGCACCTGACTAGGGCCCAGTTTCTTGCTTTTTAGCGGATATGATTGAGATTTAAAGCAACTTTCATCTAGAAGCTTTCTTTATGCTTTCTTTCTATTCTTGGAACGATTCTTATCCATTCTTTGAAGAAGAGAAAGAAGATAAATTGTAATAGTTGGCATTTCCTGCTTTTCCTGCTTTCTTAGGTGTTAGATGTTATCTACTTTCTAGATTTAGAAATAAAGCTTGCTTGCTGAGCAAGCCCTAGTTGTAAAAACAAGGAGATTTTAGGGTTCCCTACTCCTCTGCTTGTCTATAAATAAGAGCCTTTGCTCATTAGTTTTCTTTAACGGTTATTGTGATAGCAAATTGTTGAGTCTCTTTTAGCCAACAAGCTGTTATTCAGTGTCAGTTCACTTTGTGTTAGAACCATGCTAGTGATAACGAAACGCTGAGCCTAAGTGCCTTCTATTGTTATTCAGTGTTGTTCAATTGTGTTTATGATTGCGAATTGTTGAGTCTCTTTTAGCCAACAAGTAGTTGTTGTAGTCGCTGTCCCATTGTGTAAGAACAAGTTTGCAAGCCTCTTTAGCTGCAAGTTCTTGTTCCGTGCATGTGTTTAGTGTAATCTTCGTTCCAGAAGTTTGAGAAATAAAATCATGAGCCTCCTTTGCCTTGGTATAACGTCTCAGATTTTTGTTTATTGTGTTATGCTTTTGTGATCTTAATTTCAGCCTACATTGAAGTGTGTAGATGTATGTTGGGAAAGAGTTCTCTTAAGCCTTGTCAGAGAATCAACCTTGTTCATTTCTAAATTCTCTTGCTCTGCGTATTACTTGAGAAGTTAGAAACATCTTTAGCTTAAGTTAGTCATAGTTGAAGTTCTTAATCAGAAAATATCAGCTGCGGTGTTTGTGTTTTATAAACCTTGTGCTCTAGCTGAAACAAAAAAGATAGGTGAATTAGTTTTAATTTACTTTCTTTCATACCATCAGCAAGAGGGAGCTTCCCCTCCTAATTTGAAGAGCAGTTTATCTGTGCATAGCTGTCCGTTTCAAATCTGTAGTCCAGAGGTGCGAATTTAAACCCCAACATTACCAAGTGCACATCCTCTGTAGATGCCATCATGCTCTAAATTGAGTTTCAGAAGACTAGTAACCATCTTCTCCATAGTGGGAAGGGCTCTGTAATGTAAGTGAGCAAGTCTCCTATGCCATAGCTCACTTAGACTGATAGAGCCGTGTAATAAAGCCTGAACTAGTCGAATTGACAATTTGTAAAGGCTCTCCTGATGAGTACCAATCACACGAGCTGTTTTTATGCTGGAGTTCTTGGGCCATGCAAGAACCTTTCCTTCAGAGAAGGCAACCTTGTACCCTTTGTCCTCCAAGGTTGAGATGGAGACTAGGTTCCTTTTGCTTCCTGGTATGAACAAAACATCACTCAATAGAAGAGGGATACCTGAATCTAGCTGGAAGTGTTTCCAACTCCCTTTACGGCATAACTAGCATCATCTCCATTTATAACCTGTAAATTATACTTTTTCTCTACTAAGTCTATAAGATGCTCTTTGTAGCCTGTAATGTGACGTGAAGCACCACTATCTATCAACCAAGTATCACTGTCAGTTTGTACATTACTTGAAAGAGCGGAAATGAATAGAAATCCTTCTGAATCGTCTTTTGAATGTCTTGACTCCTTCTGAGGTGTCTCTTCGTCAATGTCTGCAATAGAAACATGTTGCTTCAACTTTAATTTACAGTCTCGGGCATAGTGTCCATACTTGTCACACCTGTAGCATTGAATATGAGAGAGATCCCTCTTTTTTGATTCTGGAACAAAATCTGTTTTTCTGTCTCTATTCCTCTTGAAGGTGCCTCTTTTTCCTTCTCTTCCTTTGCCTCTTTCTCTAGTAGCATGTGCAGCAAGAACTTGATTTTCTTCATTATGGGAGTTTCGTCCATTTCCTCTTGCTGCCAGTTTGGTTTATTTTTGAATACAGTCAGTTCGAAGGCAATCAAACTTGGGCAACTTGGATCTTGTTGATGTGTTTCTCGTGACCGCACCAACACAGAATAAAGTTGCCAATGGCGACTCTATCCTCTCTTGAACAAAATATCCTGCATGCTAAGATTGCTAGAAAGATCATGCATTCAACTCCAAGGTTCCTTCATGTAGTGGATAGTCTCAGTTGGC